>LKTO01000345.1:0-55521 GCA_001399465.1 Hymenoscyphus scutula | reverse complement strand
ACTTAGCTATTATAATTAGTAAGTATCTAAGATTTCTAATATTACTTATATATATAGTAATAAAGTAAAGTTTTTAATTTTATTAATTTTTATTAAGAACTATAGATTTTTACTAGAGTTATATAGACGTTTTTTATATATATTTTAAGTAGCCGACTCGGTGATATAGTCGACTTAGTAGTAAGCTACGCTATAGACGTTTTTTATATAAGATTTAAAGTAACTAAGGTTCTAGAGTGTCTAGAGTTCTAGTATACTACGTTATATACTATTAGAAATACTATTATAGTTTTTAAATATTATAGCGAATAGCTTAAAAAGGTAATATAGATAGTTAATATTAATAGTAAATAGAATATACTAGTTAGATATTATTAAAGCCGAGAGTTAATATAGTACTTACAAGTAGTAGAGAAAGGCGTAAGTAGTAATACGACTTTATCGACGATACTTAGTTATAAATCTTAAATAAGACTAAAGTTATAATATTATAACCTTTTAATTAAAGCTATCTTACCGTGCCTTTTCTTAAATAGAGAAAGATATATTAATATAAAATCCTTAAATATAGAACTTTATTATCCAGTTATAGAACAACTAGGTAGTTAAGCACTTATATATATCGTAATACTAAGAGGTCACAAGGTTCATTGAATACATAATTCAGAGAAAGAGAAAGCTGGAAATTATTCGAGAGAACTGGAGATTTGACTGAATAGATAGCTAACTAGCAACTCTTTTTAAAGAGAAAGATGAAGTTGGCTAGTAAACTTCTCGAATATAATGGGCTCTCTCTTTGGCTATCTTATTATTTCTTTCATTGTTTCCATTCAATTCTCTAACGCGTAACAGTTTCCGCCAATTATTTCTCGTTCTTACACATGTGGTACCAAGCGGTAGGGTCGGCACGGTATTGCTCAGTGAAGGTGAGCTGAACTCGTGTGATACGACCATTTTTTCTAATTTAAATTAGTCTAGAGCCAATTTCGAAGGTGTTTGCAGACATACCTCGAGTGATACGGGCTTTGCGGATGGTGATATTGTTTGGGTTTAGTGGAAATGCGTTACCACCAGCTAAACCAGAAGAAGCACCAGAAGTGTTGCCAGACGAACCGCCACCAAGAACAGATGCACCACCAGCAGCCAAGGCCAAAGCACCACCAGCAATATTCAAACCCGAGACTCCTCGCTCAAAACTTCCATCCCGGAGAGAATCCAAGAAAGCGGTCTTGGCAGCCTTTCGCTCCTCCTGATCCGCGATGTCCAAAATGGCTCGTCTTCTCAATCTGATGGCAATGGTAAGACTGCTACCCTTGCGAGTGTTTATCTCATCCCATCGCTTCTACTCCTCATCAGTACATTGTCAGGCACATTGGCTCAGAAAAATACATACTTTGAAGGGAAAAGGATCAATGCCTAGCTCGTTGGCCTTAGCCGCCTTCTCATCTGGTGTCAAGAATGGATTTTGTTGGTAAGCTTGGTCGACCTGAAGTACTTCAGAAGGCTCCAAATGCGAGTTGACTGTTCTGGGGGATGCTTCTGCTTCCGCTGCAGCTGGATTGGCAGCTCTTTGTGATCGTGTGGTGGGCATGGTGATGATTGTCGAAGCAATATCTATTGCAATATGTGGGAGGCTGTGTTTCTGTCTTTAAGAAACGGTGGGTTTCGTAACCCAAATCACTAATATCAGTCGCGAGGCAGCGCACGCGGGTCTGGTAATTAGATAACGCCTTGACCTCAGGACAACGGTACTTCAGTGCCAATGCCCTAAGGAATGTTATAGATACCGTTCTATCTAGTACACTTCATGAACCCCTTTTTCATTAGGTACCTACACAACTTTAAAGTGCGTTGCAGGTGTATTTGTTGATTTTCGGTTAACATATGTCTGTGATTGGATCAGATAATAAAGGAGAACAGAAAGACCAGACTTTACCCGTCGACCCTACAATTAATATTTTTCACAGCAGCTATTCCTTTAGGCGTCATGAAGAAGAACAGCAGTCCATACATCAGTCCAGATAGCCTAGCTATCTTTAAAAATCATCTCGGCTACAGTGAGGAACTCGAGAAAAATTCTAGAACGTTAAAAAACCCCTCCCCCTCAAGTCGCGACTAAAAGATTCTTTCATTCAGCCCCCATGTGAATTCCTGGGGAATCTTTCTCCAGAAACGACAAAAGAAACTGAATATACGTTCCTCATGCGTCAAGGGAACACTTCTATGCCTCCCCTTCAATCCCCAAGAGAACACCAAAGCAGTGTTGGCAACAATATTTTAAATATCACACCACGACGATAAATACCATACGTCCCACTATAATACATACTACTGGTACGCTTTAAAGTGGGACGTATCCAACAATAATATCATGAATACCAGTAGTATTTTAGTAGATATCATGATAATACCGTGGTGTTGAATAGAGGCTCAAAATTAGAGTTTTACCCCGGATTTTGGCCCACTTTACTTTCAACCTTATATTTTAGAATTATATAGCACAACCCACAGGTCAAAAAACATGCAGCTAACTCGCTAGGGCTTTAGATCTATATCAATAGAGCATTTTAAAAAAAGATTCATATTATTAGCTTTTGAATTAAGCTCAAACTTCCATGTTTAGTAACATGTCCAAAAAGAGGACCGTGCGAGAGGTTCGAATTTAACAACACCAAGGCTAAATTCAGCGACAGTGAGCTTAAATGATTAGCTACTGGTAAAAAGAGGATGTTTCTAATCATGTTGAATTTTACTCTTTAGTTTAGTGTAGAAACTAACAAAGTAGAAAATATTTTTTTCTCTCTAGTACTAATCTAGCTAAAATTCTCTATAAAAATTAGAACAAGTTAAGTATTTAAATAAAATAAAATCCTACATATCGAGTTTCTATCTGATCTAGGTCTATGTAGGCTCATTTTAAAGCGCTAAATTAGGGCTTTTTAGAACAATAAAAATTATAATTTTTTATAGGGTAGTTATCTTTTAATCGCGCTATTAGTGTCGTGGACATCTCGCGCTTTATTTACCTTTAGAATACAACCTCCTAAACGCTGGCATATAGAATTAACTTTGAAAGGACATTAGATATAGAGCATATAGGAGTATGTATAAGTCTGAAAGCCCGAGGATTTGTATATAAAAGAAGGGCTTTTTCCCTCTAAAAGTCCTCTATCTTCATCCTTTACTTCTATCTTTACTAGCACCAAAAGTACTAAAAAAAACCCCCTCCTAGCACTACTACTAACACTTCAACACTTTAAGGCATTTAAGCACTCTAATCACTTTAAATCTTTTTCCCTTCCATCATCACATATATATCTTCTTTTCTACTAATCTACTATGTCTTCCCAAGCATCAAGCTCTCAGTCTTACGCCCCTCTAGGTTCTCCGCCATCGTCACCCATTCTATCCGCTTTGTCATCCGGACTTAGTACCCTAAGCTCTCAAACCGACCCCTTTGAGGTTGAGCCTATAGTACTCCTGGACAAGCCTTTCTATAACCTTAAAGAGGTGTTCTACAGAGGGAAAAAGGCCGCTAAACAGGCCCGGACTAGTACTATCTAGCTCTATATAATCAATGAAAACCCTAAGACAATTTACATGTAAGATCCCTAGCCTCTAATTAGTTAGTTTCTTAAAGCTAATCATATTACTTATATTATACTCTCTTGCTAATTTTATTAGTTTTAGTAACAATTCCACCAGCAGCCAGGAGTAGAGATACAAGTACTATACCAAGCAGTACTCTATCAATAGAGGCACTAAAATCATAGCATCTCACCTCCTCAAGGAGCATAGCATCGATAGCGAGACCCCTCGCCAAAGAGCCACTAAAAAGCAACAACTAGGCATCGAGAAGGCGATGTTAACCGCCCATCAGAACCCCCACAAAAGGCGTAGAACAGGGGTCGTCATTCATCCCAACTTCCAGGATGAGTGCTCTCTAGTGGACCCAGATACCCTGGAAGTGCTATTCGTTAATTTAATCGCCGCATGTAACCTTCTACTCACTTTTACTAAATACGAGGCATTCTGTATACTAGTTCAATACCTTAATAACCTTAGGGGTAATATCCTCCCAGAATCCCATAACACACTAAAGGCCTAGGTCACCTGCTAATTCCTTGACAGACACGCTAAAACAAAGGACTATTTATCTAGGTTCTAGTCTAAAATACATATATCTACTAACAGATAGAAGTCTAACAACAGTCTCTCTGTCCTAGGATATGTAGCCTATAGAGTTAATAAGTTTAGCGAATTAGTAGAAGTAGTACTTAGTATAAGACAGATTATAGGCCCTTATACAGGGGAAAATATAGCCCCTTTTTTATATAGAATTATCAACGAATATAATATATAAAAAAATAAACTAAAATTTTTCTTTAATTATTTCTTTAAGTATTAACTACTCCTTAGATATTTAAGATAAAATTAGATACTTTACTATAGACAATACTCTAAATAACAACGTTATGCTTAGGGTTTTAGCCGTGAGATTAAACAAGAGTAGCCCTTAACTTTAGGGCGAGCACTACTAAATACGCTGTGTATACTATATACTCCACCTTGCCGCTGGCGACATAGCCTCTAAAAAGCATGTCGATTTTAAGCTTAAGACTAGTAATTTAGCCGACATCTACTCTAGCGACCCCCTCTATGGATTTGAGGCTAATGAGGCCCTTGAACACCTGTTTAACCTTGTTAAAAAATTGCGTACATCTATGTAATTACATGACGAATTTAAGAAGCTCTCTAGAGGGCTTACTATCCCCCAGGCTAATACTACTCAGTGGATATCCTGGTATAGGAGTATTTAGCGTGCTATTGATTTAAAGCTTAAAATTAAGTACTTCTAGGACATCTATGATTTTAAGGCTAAGGCTACGATCTCGCCAGATGATTGGCTACAACTCGAAAAGGTAGGTCTATCTCCTTTGAATTAATTAAATTTAGCTAATAATTTAATAGATGAGACTGTTTTTTAGCTCCCTTGAGTACTTCTTACTAGCTCTCGAGAGTAAGTCTAGTACTTTAGATAAAGCTATTCCTATGATAGATTTTATTCTGTCTCTCTTTAAGGAGGCCTAACTGAGACATATAGATGATCTAGCACTCCTCTCTTTAATTCAAAAAGGTAATTAAATATCCCTACTTATTCTACTTAAATTAAATTCTAATTAATTAATAGGCTAGGATAAGATTATCAAATACTACGAACTTATAAGTAAATCCTCGGTATACGCTGCCTCTGTAGTACTCTACCTAGGGTATAAGTAGAAGTACTTGGAAAAGTCTTAGATCCCTGCCTAGATGCCTCCTGCCAGGGCTACGGTAGAAAAGCTCTAGAACGACTATTATCGTCCTATAGCCTCGCCTCCTAGCTAAATTAATATATATATCGACCCCTAGATTTTGTCCTCTAGTACTTTTAGATCTAAAGCAGCTAGCTAACCTAATCTTTTCACTTAATATTTGTAGTCTAAGAGGGGGAAGAGGTAAGCATCTATCCTTGTTTTAGCTTTATTTAAAGTAACTTTATTTAATGTTTTTACCTCTACTCTTGGCCCTCACATACTAATTTAGCCTAGAGCTCCTACTCTTATAGGGGATGAATATGCTCGATATTGTGCCCTCCCTTCCTAGGATATCGGTAAAAGTGCTATTGAGTAGTGGCTCTATCCTGCCTAGGTAAAAGCCTACCCAAATCTCTATCAAATGGCCATTGATGTACACTCCATCCCTTGCTCTTCCGCTTCCGTAGAGAGACTCTGGTCCTCTGCTAAATTAGTTGTCACGGATCGGCGTAACCGCCTTGAAGTGGAGACTATAGAGATGTTGGAATGCTTGAAGTCCTGGCGTAAAATTCCTTCCTTTGATCTGATTGGCTAATATACGAGCGAGTTGGAGGTCCAGGAGTCTAGGAGTATCGGAGTAAATACTAGTTTTGGGTCTAGTTCTAGTAACTAAGCTTAATGCTAAGAGACTAATCTGTTCTTGTTTTTGCTCTTTTTCCTATTTTTCCTATTTTTTATCTTAGTTAGTTGATTCATTATAGAATTAAATAGCTTATAAGAGAATTTAATGTTCATACGTAACAAGTTTCTAGTATATACATATATTACTTTAATGTTATTTAATAACCACCCTCTCTAATAATAAGCTATGAATGTTAAAAAATTAAGAAGAATCTAATTAACCTTAGATATTAGTTTTATAGTTTTAGAGTGTTCTTGTGAATTTTCTAAGAGGGTGTAAGTAGGTACTCTCTTAGTGGTTGTACTAAGACACACGTCTTAGCATAGCCCTAACAATATATAGCTCTCAAAACATAGCTTAAAACACGGCTTTTGGCTGTACAGCTAATTACTCTACCAATTATTGATTAAATCATCTAGGTATTATACATCACATTACTTAGCATATAATATGTGGATTCTGGTGATTACTTTATTTTTATATAGTGTTGTTATTGTGAATCATTGAAGTGATGAGAGAGTCTCTATGTAAAGTGTGAATAGCTTCATTTTTGAAAAAGTGGGTATTTTGTATGTATTAGTCATTAAATGGTATACGGTATGATATTACGATAATACGATAGTATAAAGGCGCATTTGGATACGTACTACTAGAATATTACGATAATATATTTTTTGAGAATACTACAGTATTTTACCACGATAATACTATTGCCAACACTGTACCAAAGAGAACACTAGATTTCCAAGTCGATGAGTCATATTACCTAATACAGGCTGGGCCTATAAGAACTTAGTACTGGATGTGCTTACAGACATGTTGAAATAGATAGCGTTCGGAGCCTCGGAGGACAAGGGTAGTTGAGATTCTTCTTAAAGGTCGTGAATACTGTGAATAGAGACTTCTTAAGAGGTATGAAGTCAAGTCGGTGGAATTATTAGCAATTTTGATTTCGACAATGTGACTTGGATCATATGTAAGAAGTATATTAGGAATCTAAATAATCTAAAAATCTCGATAGAAACTGTAAGGTGAGTATAGAACCTCGTTCTAGTTATATCGATTTACTAACTAGTATAATAAGATAGAGAATAGTAAATAGATCGAGATAGTATAGTCCTAGTAGTACTATAAGCTACTATAACACATTAGTATTAGAATAGAATATCTTAAAGAAAGAAGCCTAATATAAATACTTTACCTTATTAAGCTAGATATTCGCTTTATACTAAATTAACGTCCTGTTTATTAAAGAGAAAGTGCCTCTTCGATCTTTAAAAGTCTAACTCTTATAAGTCTATAGAATAAGAAATTTAGCTAGGTTACTAGAGAAAACTTTAGCTCTACTTAGTAATATAAGAAGTAGTAAAAAGATAGAGAAATGTTTAAGTATAATAACCTAGAGAGAAGAGTATTATAAGAAAATCTCCTTTCTAGATATAAGAAGTAGTCTTTATTTTTAATATAGTAATTAATATAAATTTCTCTTAATTAATTCTTTATATCTAAAGTATCTCTTAAATATATATTTTATATCTAAAATATCTCTTAAAACTAGATAAGAGACATTTTAGATAGAATTAATAATAAAATAAGAGATACTTTAGTTAAAATTACTAATAAACTAGTTAATATTCACTGTTTTTTCTATATATTTATATTTATATCTAATTTTAAGTAAATTAAAATTAGACCTATTCTTTCTATCCTCTCTATTTAACAACCTCTACTACTATAGAAGAAGCCTTAATTATAACGATAGCGAAGATAAGTAGATTATTAATCATATATAACTATAATATAATAGTACTAGCGATAGAGGTAGAGGAGATAGTAGTTTAAGAGATAAATAAACTTAGTACTAAGTCGAAAAACAATAGTACTATTTAACTTCTAGATGAAACTATAGAAATTAAAAGTGGAATTAAGCCTTAAATCGAGCCTTAAATCGACGATTTAAGTACTTAAAAAATATATTAACTAATTAAATTATCTTTACTTTATTAATACTTTTAACTTAAATTTCCTCTATTTAAATAAGAGACATTTAAGGTATAAAAAATTATTTAAGAGATATTTATATTAATTACTATTTTTAATATAATAGTAACTTACCTTATATCTATCTAATCGTTTCGAAATATAATTTCTTAAGTTAGAGTATATCTATACTATAAAGAAATTCGATAGTAGAGGTATATTATTTTTTAATTTATTTTAATAAGCTCTACTATAAGAAGACTAATATCTCGACGTGAAAAATAAAAGTATTTAACTCGTAATAGAAATCGTTTAATAAAAATTAGTAGCTTATAGTTATAACTTTTCTATAGGCTATATTATCCTCTTTAATTACCTTATAAGTTTTTATAATAATTAATACTATAATAAATAATATAGGATTAAATATATAGACACTCTATTTATACTAATAAGAGTAGTAATAGAACTGACCTAGTATTTCCTCTAACTATTCTCTAAGAATAAGGAATCGAACTCCTCTACCTCTCTTTTAAATTACGAGGTATCGACGCTAGAGAAATGAAAACTCGAACTCTCTTCGAGTATAAGAACTAGTTACGAGAATCCTCTTTAAAGTAGAAATATCTATATATATCCCTTCTAGTATAACCCTTCTTTTAGTACTCTACTACTCTCTTTCTCTTTTAGTTCTATATTAATTCTATTATTCTCTCCTTCTAGAAATATTACTACTTTAAATAATATAATTACTATAAATTTAGTACCTTTTAATACTATTTCTCTTTCTTCTCTTACTTATATAAACTACTAGTATTCTCTATAAGTATATATATATAAAGTACTAGGTATTTATAGATCTAGTAGATCTAAAAAATACTTAATTATATAAAAAATAAAAGATGTATATTAATACTAGAAGAGATATACTTTCTCTATATTCTAAAACTCTACCTATATTCCGCCTAGAAATCTACTTCTTATAACCTACATCTTTACTCTAACTAACTAGATTTCTTAAAACGTAAAAGAATAAGTCTAAATAATAGAAAATAATTAATTACAAGATTAAAAGCTATAGAAATAAATACTAGAATAGCTATATAAGTATAATCTAATATTCTTAAAGTAGAATTTAAAATTAAATAATAAAATTTATAATAAAAAACTTTATATCTAGCTAGCTTCTATAGACAAGCTTTAGAATTTTCTAGATAGAAAAGATTCCTTAAGAGACTACGATATTTGTTTAGATAAGAGGTCTTTAAATATAGATAATATAGTTTACTACCGAGCGATATATATTACTAAGCGATATACTTTTTCCTACTCTACTTCTTATAAACTTTAAGACGTGTTTTTTCAACTATTTATTATAGAAATTTAAACCTAAGAAGCGTTAATTATTCTAGCTATTAAGGCTATTCGAACGTCTAAAAAGCTAAGTAAATACTCTATAGTAAAGATCTATAAGGTCTCTAAAGTAACACTTCGATATAGAATAGCTAGCTAAACCTATTACTCTAAAATTAAAGCTAATTATTATAAATTAAATAACTTAGAGGAGGATACGATTATTTAATATATACTTAATCTTAATTTAAGAGGATTTACGCTCTATCTAACTAGTATTAAAGATATAGTAAATCTTCTACTTAAATCTTAAGAGGTACTATATATTAGTAAGAACTAGGTATATTAATTCATTTAACGACGACTAGAGTTAAAGATACGTTTTAATCGCGTTTATAACTTCTAAAGAGCCTTATACGAAGATCTAGAGCTTATTAGCGCGTAGTATCGACTAGTTGAGAATATATAAGCGAAATATAGTATTATAGACCCCCTCTACTAATATCAACCTTTAGGTCTTATAGACTTCTTCCTTATAACCTAACTAATACTCTTTTATAGACGATATTAGTTAAGAATCGGATTATACATTATTAAGAAAGCTTACTAACCTCTATTTTCTAGACAGTAGCTATATTAGCTAAGAGTATAGAGCTATTAGCTTATAAGATAACTTTATTATTAGCTAAAGTCTATACTCTTCGCAAGGTAAATAAAGTACTAAGTAAACACTAGAGAGCTAAAAAGACTCGGGTCTGTTAAGGGGAGGTACTTACTATAGAGGATATATAGAACGTATTAGCTTAGAAGGAAGTAGAGGAACAGGCTCGACGCGATAAGCGCTCTAAGAAGAGTAGGTAAAAGAAGAGGCAGCTGTCTAGGCAACGATATAGTATCTATAGAAAGTCTAGTTATAATATACGAACTATTAAGAGGCTATAGATACTTCTAGTTTATTAGATTTAGATTTAGATTAATTAATATACTATATTATAATTATTTAATTTTACCCTTTAGGTAGTAGGGTAGAGGGAAGTACGTCGCTTGGTGATATACGTCGCTCGGTAGTAAACCACGTTAAGTAGTTATTAAAACATATATTCTAAGAGATATAGCGAATAGTAACTTAGCTAAATAAAAAAACTTCCGCTCTCCTATATCCCTCTAATAATAGAAAGAAATTTTCTCCGCGTTATAATATAATATAACGTAGTTTATTAGTACCTCGCTACTTGAAATCTCATATAAAAAATGTCTATACATAACTATACACTTTACGTATATATTAATAAAAAAATCTAAAATTGAAATTTTACTAAGGAAACAAGAGTTTAATATTATAACAATATCAATTTTAATTCTTTACTAGTTTTAATTAACAATTCGCTTAAAAATACCTCTGTAATCATTAGTAAATTTCCCTTTATCTAATAACATTTTAATATAAGATAAGTAATATTTAAAAACTAAGAATTAAGAATACTCTTATATTAATAAAACTAAAATTTCAATTTTAGATTTTTTTATCAATACATACTCAAAGTGCACGGTTGTGCACAGACGTTTTTTATATGAGATTTCAAGTAGCGAGGTACTAATATTAGCGAGGTACTAATAAACCACGTTACCTAGTATTTACTTATAAGTTTACGAAAACTTGAAACAATTTAGAAGTATAACAAACACAAGAGAGAAAAGCAAAAAGTTCTAAACACGAAACCCTCCTCTAGTATTATTTCGTTCCATCCTACCCTTTAAACCTTCTATCCCTTCTTCTAATCTAACCTAACCTCTACCTAACTACCTAACCTACCCTTAACCTAATCACCCTTTCCTTTCTGACCCTAATTTCAATCTATAAAAATATAAAAAAACAAGTTTTCAAAAAAGGGCAGAATCTAACAATGTCAACTATAAACTCAACGGTGGATACCCTCTAAAACTGCTATACCTAAAGAAAGCAAGCCACAACATGGAAAATAGACGATAAAAATTATTCAGTACCTCGGTAGTATATAAGTGACCTCTCTCGAGTAGTTGTAAGGAAGATTAGAAATCTTACTACTACTAATAGTACTATATTTCTTTAAACCTCAAAAATAGATGGAATGAAAAAAGAGATATTACTGTATATAAATATAACCTACTACTACCTTCACTATACACAACCCCGCCCCCACTATTTTCCCAGGCTGTGAAACACGTAAGCAAGATGTATATCAATATACATCCCAGAACCCAGAACACCCCAGCACCAAGAAAAAAGCGGAGCACTCTGCAAACACCTGTATATAATACACAACCCTCTATATCACACCCTAACACCCCAAGTATATATAATCCTAAAACACTGCACCCCCCGCCTCCTTTTAGTAAAAATGCTCTCTACAACACCTCACCATACCACAATCTTTACCACCACACCTTCTCACTATCTAATCCTCCTCACCAACCTCCACATGAGAGTAACTCGAGTCCAATCCACAGGCCACATCTCCACTAAAAAGACGGCCTAGAATCTCCTACGAGGAGCCAACTCCCAACCACCTCCTCCAAGAAACCTCACTCCCATCCCTCCGCCCCCCAACAGGCCAAAGCAACCTTCTCAAAACCAACGCGCGGACCATCAAGAAAAAAACAACCAGCCAAAGAGCAACGAGTAGAACAGAGAGGACCGTACCGAAGACCTGGATAGCGGTTGATTGGAGAGCTTTTCCGATGGCGAGGGTGGCGGATATGAGGGCCGTGTTGGGGAAGATGTAGGAGTACCTATTTTGTACCAGGTTAGTGGGTGGGAGGGGGGCGGGGGGGACAAGAGGAGGGGGAACATACCAAGTCATATCGAAATGAATATGATGCTTCTCGCCTCTCTTATGGAGAACTATGACCTGCCAATGCGCACCGACACTCACCAAGAAAAACCACAGACAGAGTCCCCAAATCCAAAGTCCTACCATTATGGAGAAGAGGCGGAGGAAGAAAGCAGCGTTCGGGTTTCCGAGCCATCCGTTTGGCATGATTTTTTCGACGTCGCTACCTAGTTTTACGATTCCTACGACTGTGAATCCTGAGGGTCCAACGGAGACGAACTATTTCTCATTAATCAGTTTCCTTGCGGTTGCTACTTGCTCCCATTTAATGTAACCTGTGATCGCCTGAGCGCAGCGAGCCAAAAATAAAAGGAAGGAAAGATAAAGAAAAAGGTACATACCATGCCAGGCCTCGTGCTCTCCCTCGGAAGCTTTTGCGTCATGAGACGATATATAAAAGCACTATATATCATAAGACTCACCATGAACCCGGTGCCTTGAATACAAATAGCTCCATATGCGATAGCAATAGAATTTATTCGGGAGGCAGATGCGTGATCGGGGAGGGCGGCGATGATGGAAGAGGCGAGGGGGGCGATCATGAGAAGTGGGTAGGCGGGGAATATCCAGATAGGGGTCATTGTGTGGATTGGGAAGGTTCTGGGGGTGTATGAGTATTGGGATGGGTGAAAAATTGGCAAGGGAGGGGTAGGGGTAGAAGAAGACAAGGGGGACAAACTGTGTTGACCATATTATCAAGTACATCCCGGAACTTGCTATGAAGCTTAAAGATGCATAGACCCAGAAGCATATTTGCATTACGGTTTGAAACCACTCTCCTGTTTCGGGGATTCCATATTGTGCCATATTTGTTAAAATCGTTCCTATTCTTCTGGGCGTTAATAGGCTGGGATGGTGAGGTGGATTTGGACTGCTTACGATACAACCTAAAGCCGAATTAGCATAGGTTCTCCAGGACGAGGGAAAGGGCACCTACACATGCGGGTATAAATAAGGACTCGGAAGGACTGGTAAAAGAAGATTTGAAAGATCCCGGGTTCCACTTGAACCGCAGGGTAATAAAAAAACAATTCATCAGAAACAAAAGCACATTAAACAGGAAGATGACGACACCAATTATTCGCAGCCATTGGGATTGATATGGTACTTGATATTGTCAGTACGTAGTACATGATTCTTTCGGCGTACGGGGTGTACCCACTTGAATGCAGGACACTAGCAATTCCTCCTGTGGCCATGGTCATGGTATACCAGGTCCACGTATAGCAGCCAATTCGATCGCGGAGCCCCAACTTCCTCTTCTCCCCTTCCTCATCACTCTGGTGTGTATTCACAATGGTGCTGGTGCCATCACCCAGATCACACGTCTGGCATTCCTCCTTCATATATGTTTGGTGGTTACCGGTGTAGGGGGGACGACCTCTTTCCCCTTCTCGTTCTCGTTCTCCCTTTCCCTGTCCACGTCCTTCTCCCTCCTCCTCTCCCTCTCCTTTCCCCCTCGTGCCCTTCCCATTCGCAGCTCGCATGCCTCCATTCCCACCAAAGAAATTGGAACTCTCTTCATTCTCCGGCGTCGTTGGGGCCACGGGTGATTCGTATCCATTCTCGGGTAGCTGGTAGGTCACCATCAACCTTCTTGGTAGAGATGTCGCTGTCGACATTTCTTAAAGATTCCTTCCTCAGGCGGCGTCACGAAGATCTTGGAGATGGCATAGAGCAAGATGACGATGTTGGGTTCGAGCGTGGTGAGGGCGTAGCTGAAGTTGACCAGCGTCGTGATGAAGATGAGGATGTTGAGGACAAGCGATCCCACGTTATTGATGGCCATGGTGGGAGGAGGGAGGGGGTGGTTGTTTTTATATCGAGGAGTGGAGGTGGGAGGTGGAGATGGGATGGAGGTGCGGGCAGGTGGCAGGTGTGAACAATTCCAGATTGGGTGAGCGGGAATTCGGCTTCTGCTGAGAGCTGCTGCACTGCACTTAATTGTGGTAGTCGGGGTAGTCGGGGGGTAGTTGGGTGGAGAATTGGCACTGGCAACTATCGTCATCGCCCAAGGTGCACTGGATGGTGGACGAAGTGATTGGTGATACGAGATAACGGAGATCGCGCTAGCAGGGATTTGTAATACTGTCTAGCCTTATCGAGCGACCGAGTGTGGCAGAAACTACACTACACCGCCCAGATCTCGACTTCTCAATTGACCATCCAGACTTCTTCTTCCCTCGCCTCAATTCAACAATTCAACAACACCACGGCCAAATCCGCACCATAGATCTCGAAACTACTGCCTGCCGAATCTCGTTCATCAATTCCATGCAATGCTATCCACCAAATAACACACATCACTGACCTTTTAGTTTTCTTTCCCGTACGTACCCTGTTTCCTATTCGACAAGTCACTCGAGATCCATCCGTGTACAGTCATCACAGCATCGTTACTACACTCATCGCAGTGCACCAAAGAAGGAGAAGCTATCGCGGCATCGGCGCGTACCGGATGGCCTTTCTCTGCCGCAACCCTTTTCCCTCAAATCCACCATGATGCAACCTTGGACATGTCGCTCAAAGACTTGTTCCTCGAACAGATCAACTTGACCAGTGGCCCCGATAAAATAAAACTCCGCGTCGACACCGTGTTGCAATTGGACGTACCCAGAGATCTTGCACAGTCCCCGAGCGAAAATATTCTCCTCTCCTTGACTTCAGGTAAGTTATGGGCCACTCGAGTCCCTTCTTGTTCTCTTGATTTCTGCATCGACCTGGAAGACGACGAGCTGGAAATAGAAAGTCGGAATCAGATCGTGGAAACTCTCGGGCATAGAATACGAGACGCACATGTAAGTCTGCCATATGCCGATTTCGCCTACGCCTCTGATGATTTCCAAGCTCTGGTCTCAACTGTTCCTATCCACTTCTCTCGATATCCCTCAATCCAATGATTCAACCAAATTTTCCTTTTCCGTGCGCCTTGGTCACAGCAAACCTCCACTCAACTCAGAAGTACACCCGGGGGACTGGCTTGCGGGAAATATCGACGTGCAACCACCCGATGGTGTGAGGCGTGCCACGGTTCAAGGGTTGCAGATACGATTGAAAGTTCAACTCGTCAAGCCGAGACGTCCACCCAAAAAACTAAAACCGACCGATACAGCAGATTCCATCTTGTTGTCCCTTGAGCGTTTTGAGGGAATTGTGATGAATCTATCTGAAACTCTTCCGTTGGCGGTTACAAACAGCTTCCGTCTTTTCGGGTCAGAAGACCCTCACTTCGATTCCATTCTAGACGAGCCTCCTCTGTGGGACCAAAATCTCAAGGATGAATTTGGCGCATCAGAGCACATGCTCCTCGCGCCTTGTGACCCTGCTGCTATAGAGGATAATATGCTTCTCTCGCAATCCACGGATAGTGTACCCTCCTTACGTTCTCAGTCTTCCACCATTTCATCCCTTTCTTTCCAGTCATCGTTATCTCTCAAGCGTCATAAGCCACCAAGTTCTCCTGTGATAACTGCTAGGACAGTTCAGAGGCTGGTAGATATAGCGGTGCATACTCTACTAGAGGGGCCGCAAACGAGGCGGCCAAAGGGGTTTCAACATATCACCACAGATCCACCAAAGCCCAGCTGTTCTCTAGCCGAACTCTGCCCGGGGATCTTCAATCTTGGTATCAAAGAGGTACTGCTGTCCTCTTGATATCTGCGCATTCCCGTACTTACATCATCCCAGGGAATGGCGAGTAATAATCAATTCTTGACAACCATTACGCGAACGATCTCCTCTTGGCCACAGAACGTCCAGTCACCGAGCCTGCGGAAGAAACTTGCCCAACTTGGAAACCAAGGAGACGATGGTAATGACTCTTCTAATCAGACACCCATCAATTCGACCTCATTATCCACGGTAGTCAGTAGCAAGCTTTGGGCGATGATGCAGAAAAAACTCCTCGTCTCCTCGTTTTCCCGGAAGTTAGCATGGGAGGTATTGGACGACAAAGAAAATTTTGGGCAGAATGGTAATCTGGATTGTCCTGCCGATAATATTCTAGATGACGAGGGTTTCGAAAATCTACTAGCAGACGATGGTCCCGATGAAAAGGACGGCGACCAAGATATCCTTGAAGACATCCTAGAATTCGAGGACCTCCTCGTTGATGATACCGCCAGCGAGGCCGGACTTCTCGACTGCCTTGGGGAAACGGAAAGGGAACGGAGGGAGATTGAAAATGAGACGGATGAGATGCTTTTTGGCTCCTTGGGGAATGAGGATGAAGAGGAGTCTACTAGGGATGGAGAGGGTGATGATTCGATGATGTTGTTAGAGGATAGACAGGAGGGGGATGAAAAATCGATGCTTATTTAATACATTGTCTCTATTTCTTATTAACTCCTTTGATTTCGAAATTATCTGTTTGTTATTCGTCTAGGTTGGGAATTCGAAAGCTCTAGTAATTAAAGGTGTAATTGTTATCTAAGAAGTATTTAGGCGAGATAATCGTTCTCTCGAGACGCTAATTAATCCCTTCGCTTATATATATTAAAGTGTAAAAGTAAAAGAAGAGTTATATTTCGTAGAGTTATAGTTAGTAGTAATAAGAAAGCGATATTAAGCTAAGTATAGTAATAAATTAGTTTTAGTATCTTATTTTAATAGAAAATCTTAAACTCTAAATATTAGTTAGAATATAGTAGTAGAAGTATAAGAGTATATAATGTAGTTTATCACCGAGCGGGCTATATTACCGAGCGAGCTACTTTTCTCTATTAAACCTCTTTAATATATAATTACTTAACTATAATATATTTAATTAACTAAACTACTTAGAATCTAATAAGTTATTTAGTTCTATAGACTCTTAATAAGTTTATATACTATAACTAGTCTTTCTATAAGTACTTTATCGTCGCCTAGAGAGCTGCCTCTTCTTTTGCCTACTCTCTTTAACGCGCTTATCGCGTCGAGCCTACTTCTCTATCTTCTTTTAAGCTAATATATCCTATATATTCTCTATAATAAGTATACTCTCTTAACAGATCTAAGTCTTTTTAGCTCTTTAACGTTTACTAAGAGCTTTATTTACCTAGCGAAGAGTCTAGACTTTAGCTAATAGTAAAGTTATCTTATAAGCTAATATCTCTATACCTTTAGCTAATATAGCTACTATCTTAAAAATCGGTATTAGTAAGCTTTCTTAATAGAGTATAATATAATTTTTAACTAGTATAGTCTATAAGAGAGCGCCGGTTAGGTTATAAGAAGTCTAAGAGACCTATAGGTTAGTATTTATAGAGAGGTCTATAGAAGGTATTAGAGTCTATAACCTAATATTAAGCTTAGAAATAACTACCTATAGATTAAAAGAGACTAACCTAGCTCTATAAAACCTAGCTTTAGTATTTTAAGTTATTATTAACTAAATATAAGCTATATAGAAGGCTAAAAAGAACTCGATCTTTATAATATAGTTAATATAAGCTCTAATAAAGAGCTTAATTTAACGTCTATATATATACTTAAGAATACTAAAGTATTCTATATTAAGTAACTAGTATAAGAAATAATTAGATTAGATTAGATTAATAGCTATTAATCTAATCTAATTAACGCTTTTTAGTTGTTAATTATAATCTAATCTAATCTAATCATTATTAATTAATTAATAATTAATTAATTGATTAATATAACACGTGATCGGCCTAGCGCTATCGGAGCTCGGACCGAGAGCTCGGTATAGGGTTAGAGTAGCGTACCGGCATGCCGGGAGCTTAAGCGAGACTTTCTAAACAGCCTTTTTACTATATAACTTCTCTATTTTAAGCCTTAATAAATTAGGTATTAATTATATAATAAATTATATATATTAATAATATATAGAACTACTAATATTAAGCTTTATAAGCTTTAAAATCCTTGTAAATTATTAGAAACTATCTGATTTCTTTTAAATTCTCTAATTATTAATTTAGTTTATAAAGTAGATTAGAAATGTATTAGAAATGTATTAGAAATAGATTAGATATTCTCTTCTAATTATTAATCCTCTAATTACTAATTAATCTATAGAATATAATAGAGTTTACCTTAGAAGTATATAAGAGGTGATTTCTCTTTATTTTCTCTTCTTTTCTTTTTTAAAGAAATTACTTTATAAATTTACCTAAATACTTACTCTTTCTTTTACCTCTAAAATTACTTCTTTATAGTCTTTTAAGCCTATATACTATATATAATGTCTCTCTTACAAGCCGTACGCCTTACTCGAGCCTAAAACGCTCTAGATTATACCCTTGATCTTAAAGATCAACCTCTTATCTTCTAAAGAGACCTCTTAAAGAAGAAGCTTAATCCTCTATAAGAAGATCAGCTTGTACCTAGAACAGTTACTATAACTTGCCTTATATAGAGCTGTTAGTAAGCTATCTCTCTACCTAATAATAAGCTTTATATAGCTAACTCTATATAGTAAAAGCTAGACCGACTATAGAATAAACTAGTCTATAAGTAACTATATAACCTACTTTCGTCACTTATATAAGAATATCTCTATAGATACTATTAAGAAGAGAACAGAGACAAGTAAGTTATTATTCCTATATATATTTATATATATATACTAACTATATACTAGACTTTATAGATAGTAAATCATCTTAAGGCTCTACTCGTACTCTAGGAAGCTACTTTATAAGACAAAGAGCTAATAAGAGACCTACGAGCTCTAATAAGTTTAAAGAGGAGATATATAAGAAGCTTATATTAAACTTTATTATTAAAAATAATATAAGTTTTAGAGCTATCTCTTCTCTCTCTTTTAGTGAGCTTACTATATATCTATAAAGGTAAGTCTTCTTATTCTTTTAAGATTAGTACTAATATATATACTAGAGATTATCCTCTATTATATAGAGCTAAGCTTATAACCGAGCTTAATTCTCTCTATTTAGTAGAAAAAGAAACTATTAAAGACTAGCTTAGAGACTATATCTTAGAGAATAGCTCCTTTAGTCTTACTTTAGATAGCTAGACTAGTATTAGTTAAGACGCTTACCTTAGAATTACTATATAAGTACTCTTATTAGTATAAAAACCTATTTACTAACTATTTATATAGATACTTTATAAATAAGAACTTTAACCTTAAAGCTTATTAGCTAGCTATATAGCCTCTTAAAGAACGTCACTTAGGCCTCTATATAAATAGAGTCCTTATAGAGACTCTAAAAGACTATAAAGTATATAAGGAAATATCTAGGTAAGTAGATATAATATATAAATATAAATATATATACTAACTAGTCTTATCTAGTATTACTCGAGATAATACATTACTAAACGACTCTCTTATAGCCGGTTTTACTAAGTACGCTACTATAAAAGGCTATAAGTTCTAAGGAGATATAGCTTACTTAGTATATATTCTTAACTTAGTAGTTTAAGATATCTTAAAGGCTATACTTAAGGACGAGTATAGTACCTATAATATAGGAGAAGAAGAGCTTAATAGAGTAGAATTAGAAGAGGAAGAAGATAGAGAAACAAGTAAGTAATACCTAGCTATACTTATTTATAACTTATATAACTAACTTTTTATTTAGACTTATCTACTTAGACTAAGGTTCGAAAGATTATTTTAGAGCTTAAGTATAGTTAAGAGAATACTAGAGCTCTTTAAAGACAAATAACTAGCCTTAAGATAGAGTATAAACGTATACTATAGCTAGGTAAGTAGTAAGAGCTTAAGCGAGTTTTTATTTACTTATACTAACCTCTACTTTTAGACTAAAAGACTAGGTAGTCTAGTACTTATCTTATACTTAAGAACTTCTTAGCTCTTATTAGATCTATTAACTCTATTATTACTAATTCTAAGACTAAGGTCTTTAAAAATAAGAGTTTAATAGTATCTAAGAAAGAGATAGAGTTTTTAGAGGCTATAAAAGAGATACTAGAGATCTTTATAGCAGCTACTACTAAACTACAAGCCGAGAAATATCCTACTATATACTATCTTATCTCTCTTATCTATAAGATATAAGAGAGACTAGATGATTTAGTTGAAAAATATAGAGTAAGTCTCTTTTTTATAACTTTTTTTACCTCTCTTTTTACTTCTATTTCTTCTCTCTTCTTCTCTCTTATTCTTATTTACTTACTTTTATCTATATAGAGATATAGAGGGTTTATAGAAGCTCTTAACAAAGGTATAGCTAAGCTAAGAAAGTACTATATAAAGAGTAAGGTACTTGAGTCTAAGTAAAGAGCCTTGTTTTTAGCTCTTATCTTAGACTCTAGAGTTAAAACAGAGAGGCTTACTAGACTTCGACTTAGCTCTAGTTTTATAATAGATATAAAGAGAGCTTTAGAGGAGGAGTATAACTTATAAGTAGATTTCTTTCTTTAATATATATACTAATCTCTATATAGTCTAGGAATAGAGCTTAGAAATACTAGTCTACCTCTAAGCGAGGCTCGAGCTCTTACTATAACTAATAGAGACTATAAACTAGATTATTTATATCTAGAGGAGGAGGAAGTAGTAGATAAGTTTACACGCTACTTTAAGGAAAAGCGAATAAAGAGAGATATAAGTACTTATATATATTATATACTTATATTCTATACTAACTAAGCCTTATAGTTCTCTCCTTTAAGCTAGTAGAAACAGAACGGATATAACTACTCTATTCTCTCTATATTAGCTAGAAAGTATCTATAAACACCTACTACTTCGGCTCTAAGTGAGAGGCTATTTAGTCTAGCTGCTTTTATTATCTTAAAGCAGCGGAATAGGCTCTCTAAAGATACTTTTAAGGCTATAAGTAGCTTAAAGAGCTAGGGATTCTATATAGAGGAGGAGACTAAAGAAGAGAAGAAGGAGAGATTAAGGAAGGAGGAGGATGAAAAGAAGAATAGAAAGAAGAAACTAGAGTATAAGGATAACTACTTTACTATATTTATTTATTTATTACTATTTAACGTTAAGCGGATTCTAGCTCGCGTGAGCTAGGTTCTAAAGAGTTCTAAAATAGAGTAAATGACGCTAGAGAGATGCTCTAGGCTATAGAGAGTGTAAACGGAAAGAGCTAATTTATAAGAGATAGTTTAAAGAGAAGCTCTACTTTCGGAATAGCTCTTATCCTTAATTAGTTCTAGAACTAGAGTATGAACAAAGAAAATAAAAGGAAAAAGAAAAGAAGAATAAAAGAATAAAAGAAGGTCTATCTATCTAGAGATATAGATTTTAGTATAGAATCTAGTCTTAAAGTAGACCTAGCTAAATAGCTTCTCGTAGTAAGATCTAAAGAGTAGTTAAGAGTTCTTCTTAGCCTTTACTAATAGCTTAGAAGCTTTATTATTTACAAGCTTATAAAAGAGTAGATAGAACTAGGTCTTAGCCTTCCTATACTTATAGTTCCCTGAATTAAGTAGCGCGTCGAAGTAAAAGAAGTAAAGATAGTAGGTAGTAAAGTCTTCGTGTCTAGAACAAGTAGTAATTAAGTAAGCTAGGACCTCTCTAGGTAGCTAGAGAGACCGAGGTTTTAAGGACTAGTTATAGAGCTCTAGATCTTTATAAAGACCTAGAAGTATAGTACTCTAGAGCTTCTTCGTAAGCGCGACCTCTAGCTCTTTTACTTCTCTTTTAAGCGTAGCTATATAGAGTAGAGAGAGAGGACTAGAGGAGAGTATCCGCGCTACTTTTTCTATAGCTTTATTTATAATCTTATTACTAAGGATACCTATATAGCTAGAGTACTACCTTGTCTATATTCTTCTAGAGTAAGATTAAGATAATTCGTTAACCTTATTAAAGATTTCTTATAAGGTACTATAGAACTAGTAGGTTAACTATAGTATAGCTTTAAGGTTATTAAGGTAGATCTAGTACTTTTTAGCTAAAGACTAGAAAGAAGAGTCTAGAGCTAGTTCTAGGCTATATAAAGTAGCTCTAGCCTCTATATTATATATCTCTAATACCTTACTAAAGGAAAAGATCTTAGTATTAAGAATAGCCTCTTCTCTTATAAGATATATACTACTACTAGTACTTTTATTATCTAGGCGAGAGCTGTCTATAAATATAACTAGGTTAGTAGGTAGAATAGTAGGTAGAAAGTTAAGGAATTTAGCCTTAAAAGAGTTCTTATCTCTACTAGAGTTAGGTCTCTCTACCTCTAGTAGATAGGCTTGTTAGTTAAACCCTCTATCCTATAAGAGGTCTTAAATAGAGTTAATCTCTTTAGAGAGAGAAAGGGCTCTATAAGAGTAGTAAATAAGTCTAGCTTTCGAGCTAGAGTTATTAATATATTATTTTAGTAAGTAGACGAGGTCTAGCCGTCGGATCCTAGCTTCTAGTACTTCGCTCCTTATTATAAGAGTAATTTTAGAGGCTAGAAGACCCGATTCTATAAGTAGTACTAAGGTAGAGGTAGTCTTATATACTAGGAGGATAATTCTTATATATTTAGCTACTACTCTATCTAAAAGAGTTAGGTGACAGCTAATTTAGTTATTTATAGTTCTACCTTCCTTAGCTCTAGCTTATCTAGAGAACTAGGTCTCGCTTCTAAAGTAGATAATTAATAGAATATAAGCTATAGTAGTCTATTTTAGAAGGTAAGAGAGAGAGCCTCTTACTATATTTATTATCTCTTTTAGAGTAATTACTATAAGCGTAGCCTTACTAGACATCCTTTTAATATAGTTATAGAAAGTAAGGTAGAGATTAAAGAAGATACTAAGCTATCGAAGCTCTTAGGTTAGCTCTATCGTTCTATTTCCTACTATAATAGAGAGTAGTAGGTAGATGTCTCTTTCTTTTTACTTTCTCTTATAGAAGAAGTAGATAAGTTTAGACTTCTTAGCGTTAAAGGTAATACCTTTCTCTATTCTTTACTCTAAAGCCTTAGCTATCTATTCTATAAGGACCTTAACATTCCCTGCCTTTATAGGCCTAGAAGTAAGTAATCTAATATCGTCCGCGTAGCTAAACCTTTATAATACTAGGAAAGAGCCTACCTCTAAGGAGAAGAGTAGCTAGATATAGAGTATAAAAAGAATAGGCGAGATAGAAGAGCTCTAGAGCAGCCTATACTAAAGAGGGGTAGAGACTTCTATTTCTCTATCTAGCTTTATTTTAATAGATCTATTAGTTAAGAAAGAAGTAACCTATACTATAAAGCTATATAGCTATCCTTACTCTTATAGCCTCTTAATAAGGTAGCTAGAAAGTACTACGTTAAAGACACTCTTAATATTAAGTATAAGAAGAGAGGCCTTCTATTTATCTATAAGTACCTTCTCTATATTAAAGGTAAGATAGATAGTAAGGTCTATAGTAGCTCTTAGAGAGAGGGCTCTAAACTAATTTAGCCTAAGAATAGAGTATTTAATAGCTATCTAGAAAATTCTCTTTATAAAAAGCCTTTTAAGACTCTTTCCTAGGACTAAGAGTAGAGAGATTAGACGGTATACTTAAGGTAACGACTTATCCTTCTTATTAGACTTTAGAATAATAGCTATAATAGTAGTATAAAAGAGTTTAGAGTAGAACTCTAGTTCTATACACCTCTTAAATAAAGAGTATACTATATATAAAATCTATAGCTAGGCTACCTTAAAGACACCTATAACTAGCTTATCCTTCTCTAGTATAGTAGAGGCCTTTCCTAGAATTAACTCTTTAACCTTATATAGAGTAAGAGCCGCCTAGAGAAGAGTATATATAGCGGTAGTAGAAGTATTAATTAGTATATCCTCTACTTCGGCCTTGTTTATAAGTAACTCTTATACTAGGATCTTCTACTTCTCCTAAGTAGTAAAGCCTAGCTAGCTAGCTGAGTTCTTTAGAGAGAGCGACTTATAGACTCTAGTACTCTAGTACTACTTATATATTTTAAACACATCCTTACTCTTTATAGCTTTATCGATTAGGTTATAGAAGTACTCTTTCTTTACCCTTCGAATCTCCTGTCTAAGAGCTCTCTAAAGACCTCTTATAGCCTCTAGGCTAGCGCTAAGCCTTTAAGCCTTTCTAGCTTTAGTAGCTGTAGCCTAATACTCCTTACTCTACTAGAGATGTCTAAATCTATACTCTAGGCCTCGCTTTACGCTACTAAGATACGTACTATATACACATTTAGTAATAAACACTATACTAGCTTCTAACAATTCCGCTTTCGGCTGTTTAGAAAGCTTATAGAGCTATTACGATTTAAGCTTTATCTATAGAGTTGATTTAAAGGCTTTAAGGTTAAGAGTACTAAGTTTAAGAGATAGCTACTCTTTATTTCCGCCTCTTATATAAGAAAGACAAGTAAGAACAGGAAGATAGTCTAAACTATACTTAAAAGTAAGGCTAACCTCTAATGCTATTCCTCTTTAGTAGAGGCTACTTAAGTAAAACGCTAAGTTAAGAGTATTACCTAGGTTATATATTTATATACTAGAAGAGGTAGTAAGCTATAACTCTCTATTCTCTATCTAGCTAATAAATATAAGAGTCTAGGTACTCTTCTAGCCTAGAAGGTCTAGTTACTAAAGCTAGCTCTTTAGGCTAAGGTTACTAGCTAGAAAGAGGTTTATTATAAGAATATATTAAGAGCTAATAATAAGACTTATAGCCTTATCTAATCCTTTAGTACCTAGAGAAGTATTATATATATTAAGTATATAAAGTAAAGAGCCTTAAGAGAGTAGGATTTTAATATAAACAAAGTCGCGGTATTTAAGTAAGGGGGTAATAGAGGTCTATTAGCTAGCGAGGATCCTAGCCTCTTTTTATATAAAGGTAAGTACTCTAGATAGGTTAGTATTCTAGTTATATATAGGCGTAAAGTAGTTATAGTTTAGATAGCGTCTAGTAATCTAGCGGCTAATATCTCTTAGATAGATATATAACTCTTAGATTAGTACTATATCGACTCGTTTAGAGTAGACTAATTATAGTACTAGCTCCTAGTACTTACTAGACTTATATATATTAATTTATAGAACTTAGAGATAGTAGCGTTATATAAACTCTTATCTACTTATAATAAAGTAAAGAGGTTATTATCTTATAATTCTAGCCTAGAGAGGTTATTATATACCTCTTCTACTAAAGTAATAAGAGGCTTATTAGTCTATTAGAGAATTATAGACAGCGGCGTAAGTAGGCTTTCTATACTAGTCTAAGGAGAGAGGTTCTATAGAGTAGTAGATAGGTCTAGGTCTATTTCTATATCTACGCTACTATAGAGAGAGTCTTCTTCTCTTCTTATCTACATCTTATTACAAGCTTACTAAATAGCTCTCTTATTCTTAGTTAAGGAATATATTTCTAAGGCTTTTAGCCTAAGCTAGTATATAGAGTTATCTAAGACATATAGACCTATATAGTATAGATACTTTAGCTTATACTAAGAATATCTATTATAACTAGAGTAGAAGGCTTTAGAGTATCTAGTAGTACTATATAGGCGGTAACGTTAGTTCTTACTATAGTTTCTAGAGTTATACTACATCTAGTACTTAGAGTACTATATAACAGTAGAGACTTTAGAGAGGCGTCTAAAGAAGGCTCTTCTTCTAAGGAGAGAAGTTATATTAGAGATAGCGCGAGAGGCTATAACTTCCTTCTTCTTAAAGAATATAATCTAGAAGGTATAGAATAGCCTGTTAGAGAGAGAGCTAGTAGCTATGTCTACCTTAGTAGAGACTACTCTAGTTTACTCTACTATTACTATAGCTACTACTTAAGCTATAGTAGAGGAGAGAGTTAATATAATCGCTTCTTTCTTACTAATTTCAACAGTTTTAGTACTTCTAGAGACCTCTAATAGATAGAATACTACCTAGTCTTAGGAAGTCTCTATTTTAGCTATAGAGAATAGAGTTTAGATAAATACTCTCTTTATTAATAGAAGAGTATCTAGAACTTTTTTGTTTTTAGATATAATAGTAAATCTAGTATTAACTGTAAGTACCTCTTATATAAGCTCTTTATAGCCTATTTTTAGGTTATAGAGAGTAAGAAAGATAGCTAGAGTAGAGTGTTCCCTTTTAGAAGAGTCGAGAGAGAGTTGAATAAAGACTCTAAGGTTAGATTTTATCGAGGGTCTCTTATTTATTCAAGGCTTTAAGGTAATAGTAGGTAGAGGAGGAGGTAGTGTTATTATTAGTACTATATTTTCAGGTACTAAGGTATCTATTATAGTCTATATATAGGAGAATTTTCTAATAGAAGCTAGAGAGAGGGAGAGAGTTATAGAGGACGTAGGGCCGCTACTATATATAGTAGAGAGAGCTTCTAGAGCTAAGGGTAGTAGGGAGGGTTTCTCTAAGGTATATACTCTGTAAAAGGCTAGGCTAAGGTTAGCGACCTGTATATAGAAGGCTCTAAGGTAGAGTAAGAGGTCTAGGGAGGCTCTATTAAGAGTAGTGCTTAGGTAGTGGTCTACTACTTCTACAGTGCCGCTAAAGAAGATTTGCTCTATTATACTACGTTCTAGAGCTTTAGTAGTCGCTAAGACGAAGTGTTACTATATATTTAGAAGAGGAGGGATTAGGCGTCCTCCTCTCTTTCCTAGGCCCCTTCTTAGGGGCGTAGGCGAAGCCGGAGGTCTTCTTAGAGGAGTCTCTATAGAAGGAATTTAGCTTATTAAGCGAGAGTAAGAGAGATTAAGTGTTTTAGAACAAAAAATTCAATCTACGAAAAAAGGTGTGTTAACTACTTTACTATATAATTACATAGTAAATAATTATATTAATCTGATTAATTATGATTAATGAAAGCCTATTAATCTAATCTAATCATAGAACCTATTAATCATAATCTAATTTAATCTAATCATTATTAATTAATTAATAATTGATTAATTGATTAATCTGTGCTCACACTATGTATAGGAATGAACGAGTTTAGGAAGGAGATCCTTTATTTAGTAATAAACCGTTCAGAAATAATACTTGAGGTATGTTCGTTAGTGCTATAGTATAATTATTCAAGATACTAATTAAAGACTTAGTACTTAAGCGACAGCGACGATGGCGAGTAAATGAGCCAATAGTAACGCGAGATAGTAACGCTTGGCTGGTATTCAGACTTCTTCGGAAACTCAGGGGATGAGAGGTGAAAAGAGTAGGGAAGGACGAGGGCACTGGTTTGGGACTAGTCCGCTTGGAATTCATAGGTTTCTTGAGTTTGATCTAATATGCTGTTTTGGGTAATTAAATAATTGAGTCCTTTTTGTAGATTTCTTGTGATTGATTTAATACGCTGTTTTGGGTAATTAAATAATTGAGTCCTTTTTGTGTACAATTTTTCATATTGGATCAATTCTCCCAGCAAATTAAACCAATAATTCATAAGAATATTATTTTAATTCTCCAAGGTAATTAGCCAAGAGTATTATTTTAATTATCTATTTCTGCCCTAGGGAAAACATGAAGTTGGAAAATACTGTTTGCGTTTGTAAGTGGAAGATATTTGGAAGGGGAATATGGAGGGGGTATGGCGAGAGGTAGTTGACCCAGTTTCGTCGTGTGAAGAGTAGGAAGGATGAAAAAAAACTCGAAATGAGGGGTGATGGTGAGTGATGGAGTTGGGGTATTGGGTGGTTTTGGGTGCGAAAGTTGATGCCTTGCATGCCTGACATAACCTTATGGTGATGAGAAAATCTGATAAACGAACTAACAAATTAATGTCTATTCTGTGGAGTAGGAACGTGTATATATGTATGTGTGTGTATAATATGTAAATATAACAACTAGGTAGGTTTATATTGGTTTATTTTATAATTATAAGTGTCGGTTCATAAGTGAATGATATGCATTCACGTGATGCGACTAAGCGAGTAGTACAAATAGCGATTCTGTAGCTACGTAGAATAATTGTCGACAATACATTCATACAACAACAACCCTACCTTACGGTACCAGATTTATCAACTTAAGTGATATCAACAATAAGTATTATAGATTTAGGAGGAGCTGGCTATAAACTGACATGCAGAACACGCCGCACACGCCGCACACTCCTCACGTAGCGCACACTATAAGATGAGGTAAGGTTTCAAAAATGCCAGCGACGTAACACTCCGCACCCGCCGCACAGTCTAAACCAAGGGTTTTTGGCCGCACATAATTTTTTTTTGTGATGGTCGCAGAGTCGTACATCGCCTTGGTTGACATCTTTGAGAATAGAAGGGTTGGAATGCTCTTTTAAGAGACTTGAATATAAGGGTTTTAGAAGTGCTCTTCTTGACGAGATTTGAAGGACTGATTTTATGCAACCTTGAAAACAACAAATCTTTTTCCTTTTGTACAAATATCTTAATACTTAAACGGGTCGAAAGAGCTTTGATAGTCGGTCAGACTAGCTCAATAAGACCTCAAAAGTTTGGAAGATAGTATGTGGCAGTAGGTTGAACAGATATTGGGGTGTAAATTAGCTTGAATATTCCACTGATTTTTCTTCCCCAAATGAGGAGGGGGAAGCCAGAGTAATATAGGTCTGGTCTTTGAAGACTCATAACCCCACTTCTGACAAAATTGAGCAAGATTTATTTGCTCTTTTCTTTTTTGTTGGCAGATTCCTCATAATGAGGGCATCTAACCAAGTTTGTTTGCTATACAGCGCATTTGATGCGCATGAGCGACATCTTTGCATATGCAGGCAGCTTCAAATTGGTATGCTATGCAGGAAATTACTCAATGTAGAGATATCTCCTGATGCAACATTTATTGGTGAGTGTCCCAAGACCCCTGAGAGGTATTTGGAAGATATACCACACAGAAATAAATAGCTTCACTTTGGAGGTGTTATTTGATCGGCAAATCAGATGTGAGCTCCCAGGAGATGAACGCAGTAGAAGTGCGGTTCCGGGCTCATAACCTGTTGAAATATACAGGGTTTTGGCTGAACATCTGAATTCGGTACTCTCCCAAAGAAGGAGGAGAGAGCTACATATATAGACATTTGAGGCCAAGCAGACTCTTCCCAAGTTACACCATTAAAAGTGGGTCACATCTTAACAAGAGGTACGAAGGCAAGCTAAGATACGAAGGCATAAGATCCCTGTACTGAGGTTGGTAATGACAGTGTAGTTATAGCAGTGTGGCTCTGCAGAACCAACTACAATTCATAACTAAAAATAAAAAATTACATAGCGTCCACCTTCCTCGACTGCGAAACCTATCCCAGTATTCAAACCCAAACCTCCCACAATTCCCACCCATCCCTATGAACCAGTACCGGGGCCATAATACCATATATCGAGATAAACGACGAGTTTCGAGAAACTAGGAATAAAATTAGTCTCAGTTCGGAAAAGTCATAAGTGTAGCCAACCTTTCTAGTGTGCGCTTGCAAAAGGACAGCCGGTTTGAGTGGAAGAGTAGGTAGCTCCGCAGGAGTCACATTTGAGAATGGTGGAAGGCATGTTGAAGGGGGTTGGAATAGTTGAGTGGTTGAAATAGTTGGGAGATTGAAGATCTTGCTTTGAAGTTTATGGTGTTGGATCTGTTAGTAAAGGTTGAGTGACAGATGAGGATGAATCGGATGATTGATTTGAACTATAAAGAGGGGGAAGTAACGTCCTTTTATACATAATCTTGTATGCTCGGTGAGTGATAAACATCAGAGTCGAGTTGGCTCGAACCTTGGATTCTTACGTATAGTACATGTTGGTACTTGAGCGCTAGCCTTCCTCGTCGAGGGAAATATACAAACCGCATTGTTCCCTGCCTAAACGCCGAGGACACAGCGGCAAGGAAAGCACCAGGGGCTTAGGCTAATCACACGTCGCAACAGTGGTATATCTATCGAGTATGTGAAAAGAATGAGTTAGATGATAGGTTAATAACTGACTAGTGCCTTTTGTTTACTGTGGGTGACCAATATCAACCCTATGTCGAGTTTGAAGGCTCTGGTTTTCTCGGTGATAGTGACTTAATTGGATCATATAAGCACTAATCCTAGCCTTTTAACTGATTCTAAGAACATACTATCTAGTGGAGATAGTTGAATTGACTAGGATAGATACTGAATTTCTCACTTACTATCCTCGTGCGGCGTATGCGACATGTAGGGGATACTGGTAGTCTTTCCCTAAAAGCTGTCTGATTTTTCGCTATGAGGATGTATATAGGAAACTCATAAATGTAAAAAGATCTATCTACTTGCTCTTAAAGGGGATTTGCTGAAGTTGCTAGTTCCATAACATATACCGCGTTTAACTCAAGGAAAGTACTACTTAGTAACACTATTCAGTAACACTCCTAACCAATTCAGGCTTAGAAGGAAATAAAGTGAAATATGACCTTACTAACACATATCTTTCCTCCTATTTTAAATTGGGGTAGGTCTACTTATTATAACACACAGAGTCACTTAGAAAGGGCATTTAGTTAGTTAACAGGAAGCATTATAATTAAGACTAGCATTTACTAACAAAAACTTGTTGTATTCATACCAATCACCTCGTTTACATAATGCGGTCGTGAAGCTCTGAAACTATAGCCGTGTATTTATTGGCAATACCAACACCCTTACTTTGGTCGCACTCACCCAGCCGGTCGGTAGTCGCTTGTGCGCGTAGGCGCTTAAGAGTGGCTTAAGAATTGCGCATAGGTTGTTGGCGAGAGGTGCTTATTTGTTATACCATAGATTTTGACCAGGGTAGATTTGAATCTAACCGTATTAGTCGGTGCAAGGGCTGACCGCCTCCAACTTTACGTTCCACTGCATTCTACAGCCATAGGCACCACACCACATGATACCCTAGTTGGGCTAGATCCAAATACACTCTGGTCAAAATATACGGTAGTTTATCGCTATATAATCTCTTTCCACCGCTCAATGCCATTGCTCTCACATTGCGACCTACAACCACTATAGCGCTACACATCAAAATCAAAACCAGTGCAAATTACGTTCACTGCTATTGTTCCTCTAACCATGCCTCCAATTACCAACCAGATGATCAATGCAAAACGCGAAAAAGATTGTCAAGCTATTAGCACAGAGCGGAAATACTTCAAAGTTGGACAATCCTGGGTCAAGAGAAGCCTTCGGCCAAGAGAATGGCAAGTCAATCCCATGAGCGGCGCTCTACTCGTTCCTAAATTCGGCATGGAACGAATCAAGAACGAGGGTGCCTCGATGGACTTCATTGCGAAAAATACAAACATTCCTGTTCCAAAAATGTACAGTTGTTTCGAAGACGACGAAGCTACATATTTGGTGATGGAATTCGTTGAGGGTATCACTATGGCCGAGCTAGACACAGAACAACGCAAGATTGTAGAGATAGAACTTGAAGGTCATCTAGAGACAATGAGGAACTTGAAATCTCGTGTCTGGGGTGGTCCTTCTGGTATAGTAAGTATACCTCTATTCCACAAAATCGTTAGTTTATAAGGAGAGGTTATAGTTATAAGACTAACAGAGCTATTCTAGGTCATTCCACCATATCGAGTGTTGACCAAGTCTCCCCGTCCGATATGGGAAATGAAGCCTCGTGAAGCGAAAGACCTTGTTTTTTGCCACAACGACTTTTCAACCCATAATGTTATTGTTGACCCCGAGACTTTGAAAGTCAACGCGATTCTTGATTGGGAGTATGCAGGTTTCTTTCCTCGAGAATTTGAGGGCATGTACTTTAGGCGACCCGGTCCATCGGTAGCATTAGGAGACGAAGCTCATGATGAAGACTCATTGCTAAGTATTTTGAAGGCAAATTGTTTACCGCTTTAAAGCCTAAACGCTATGAATATAAGATAGTTATTTTGCCTTGAGAGAGTGTGTAGAATCTACAATAGCACTGCTTCATAGGAATAATAAGTTTGGGATGAAAACAGTTTAGGGATGGTTTCTATTTATTTATTTATTTATTACTATTTGTTAGGGCATGATGTGTTTGTGTGTAATAAGCTTGTATTCTAAGTAAGTGTGACGAAACTCAAACTATCTAACAAAGGTAATCGCTTCGACGGTTGGTATACAGTAAGAGGTAAGAATGCGCAAGTGTTTACTTGGAAGTAAACTCGTCACTTGTATCAAAGATGTCAAACAAGATGATATGATTGATAAACTAAGTTGAGCACGAAGCTCCTATCTAATGGCAGACATGCCAGTGTTATATAGAACCTTCGTGGCCCCATAAATCGCTCTTGTCGCTCGCGTCGCCAGGCTACGCGCGTGACGTAGACGACGTGGGTCACGTGACTGTTCTAGCTAATGAAATCTCTTGGATCGCTTAGCTAGTCTAAAAATCCCTATTTGCTATATCTTTCCTAGATGTGTCTGTTCTGTCAGAACGCCGTCTGGACTAACTCATCACATGATAGCACGTGATTCATGACAATGTGGATGTAGTCAGACGTTCAACCGTATTGATTAGTTTGAAAAGCACGTTGAAAAAGATTGTCCAATGAAGGATAGTGCTAGAGGCGTTACTGGTCACGAACAAAAACACCTACAGATATTAGATCTAAAGAAGGTTTTGACTTCAAATGCTATTTAAGATTTGAAACCAATTCAAACAACTTTTTCGAGGAAAATATTTTCTTCGAATTTCATCAATCTCTTTACACCAAACGATAGCAGCTAGAATTTCAACTACTCCTCTCTCCTCCCAGGAGGCCTGCACCTCTGGTGGCAGTGATACACTCGTTAAAAGATCACGTGAAAAATTTTCCACCCCCCTTTCTCTGACCTTACACAACCCCTCCACCACCAACGCTGCTACTATGTGTTGAAATATACAGGGTCTTTGGCTGAACATCTGAATTCGGTACTCCTCCAACAAAGGAGGGGAGGGCTACATATATAGACATTTTAAGGCCAAGCAGACTCCTCCCAAGTTACACCATTAAAAGTGGGTCACATCTCAACACCAGCCATGATATGAACACCTGAGAAGTGAATATTAAGAGAGTGACAGTAAGAGAAATGAAGAAACCAGCCAGCATTGATATACCCTTCCTTACTAGCTAAGTGAAGAGACAAATCCTCCATTTATCATTATCGCTAACATTCTAATCCTAGCGCACTCCTGAAATCCTTAAACAGTATTTTTAGTAGTACTTTTATTAGTCTATCAGCCACCTGTTTTACCGTCGAGATATACTCTAATTCAACCTCCTTATCCGCAATCCACTCGCGAATTTTATAAACTTGAACTGCGATGTACTTTATATAAGGATAGAATCGAGGATCTTTTACTAAAGTAATAGCTCCCTAGTTGTCACAATAAATAATCGTAGCATAAGGGATGTTGTCGATAGGATTCAGAGATCTCATGAGTTGTCGTAGCTATATAGCCTCCTTTGCCGCTTATGTTTAAGCAGAGTACTTAGCTTTACACGTCGATGGCGCTACTATACTTTACTGTTTTAAAGACTAGCTAATAGCACCACTTCCGATATTGAAGACAAAACCCGCTGTTAATCACATAGTAGAATAGTCTCCAGCGTAGTCAGAGTCAGAGTACCCTTAGAGTGACGCGAGATCGCCTCTGAAAGTTAATTCGTATTTAATCGAGCTACGTAGATAAGAGAATATTCGTAGCACAGCCGCTATATATTGTTTTATAGGATTCGAAGACTACCGGCTAATACACAAGACAGTAAAGGCGATATTAGAGTACTAATATAACTTTAATATAGCGTCTTAAAAGTAGGCTTAGTATTATAGTCTTCCTCTCTAGGCTTAAGACAATTAGGAATCATTAGAGTTAATATATAAACTTTGTTCTAAACGCTAGTATTATAGATAGCTTCCTTAAGGTAGGTCCTCTAGCTAATATATAAGATATAATTTAGGCGATCTCTTATAATTAGTATACTAAGGTAATAAGTAATAGGTTCTAAGTCTAATATTTTAAATCTTATAGATAACAAGGCCTTAATTTTAGTAATCGCGTTTTTATTAAGTCTAATTATTAGAAGATTATCTATATATATTATAATATAAGTTAATCTATTAATAAAGACTAAGTTATTAGCGTCGATAGATATAAAGCTAAGCGTTTTTAGAAACTTAGAAAGAAGTTAGTACTAGATATAGAGTAATTATTTTAGTCTATAAATCGCCTTATTAAGTTTATAAACCTTTCTAGAACTATTATTAAAACCTTTAGGTTATTCTAGGTAGATATTATTAGATATTATTCTATATAGGAAAGTAGTCTTAATATCTATTTAGTTAATTTTATAATTAAGAGAAGTAGTAATTATAAAAAGAGCTTTATAGCTTATAGGCTTAATAATAGAGGTAAATGTTTAGTTATAGTTAAGTCTATATTATTACTTATAACTCTTAGTAACCTATCTAGCTTTAAAGCGAATTATAGAGCTAGTAGTATCTCTCTTATAGTTAAAAACCTATCTTTCTTTAAGTACTTTCCTTTCTATAGAAGGCTTAATAAGATTCTATATATTATTCTTAGTTAAGGATAAGTATTTATCTTATATAGCTATAAGCTACTTATTATAGCTAGAGTAAGATATAGTAGATTTCTATAACCTTAGAGTAAATAGTTTAACTATATTTACTTAAGTAATAAGAGCGAATTAGTTAATAGATATACTATTAGCCTAAGCCTTCGAAAAGTAGATAAGATACTAAGGGTTATTCTATATATTAATAAATTAAGGATCTTAACGAAATTAGTATACTTAATATCCTATAGCTTTAGTAGTTTACTTTCGTTTCCGACTTAAGCGGCGAGAGGTAGATAAAGGCTTCTAAGTAGTTTTAGTAATTATTTAAGAATCTTAAGTATAGTTAGTATTATAAATCACGTATATATATAATAAGTAAAGACTAGACAGCGTTCTAACAGGTTAAGTACTATTATATACTCTTATAGTATTTAGAGATCGATTAGATTAGCTAAACGATCTAAGGATTTCCTTATAAAATAGTTATATAACTATTATTAATTACTAGTAATTAACTAAGTAATACTAAGCGAGATTAGTATAATTAGAGTAATCCTTATAATCTATAGAGAACGAAGGTTCTATATAAGACTAGTACGTCTACTATTAGATAGAAGCTTTATACTTAACTTAATATTATATTATTATTACTACCTTAATAGTTTTATAGTTAAGTAACGAGTTTACCTCTAAGTAAACACCTAGGACGCGATTAAACCTCTTTATAAGCAACTAACCTAGCGATACTTAGTTACCTTAGTTAGTTAGTTTAAGAATCGTTATAGTTAGATAGTTATAATAGTCTATAAGCTTCTTTATAGAATAGAAAGTTACTATTATTAGTTACTAGTTTATAATAAGTATCGAAAGCTTTACTATATGTTTAATATTCTTAGAAGTATACTATAGTAGCTTATATAATTCGTCTATTATTATCTAGAATTTAAATAACTAATTTACTCTTAAAACTAATAAATATACTAGAGAGAGTATTATCTTAAGTAAATGACTTAATCTTTACTTAGCTTCTAGGTTAATACTAAACTAGATATCTAAATAGCTTTAGATAGTCTAGTATAGGAATTAGACCTATTATAGCTTTAAATAGTATTATGCCTAGAGAGTAAGAACTCTAATTTCTAATATAATTTCTATATTTAATATCTAGAGGCTAGTACTAAAAGTTTAAGTTATAAGTAGAAAGGTCTAATTTAGCCTTTTCTTTAAGAGTATAGTTAAGTCGTTTAGAGCCTCTATTTTATTACTATAAGTATAGTATACTAAAAGTAAATATAATACTATCTTCTATAAGTAAGAGCTAGAAGTTAGTACTTAAGTATTCTTCGCCTCTATTACTATAGAATCTCTATACTTTAAGACCTTTAATTAGATACTTCTTTAATGTTTTATAGTAAGCGAATATTAAGAGGACTTTACTCTTATACTTAATATAGTAGACTTTACTTTCTTTAGTAGTAGTATCTAGAAAGGTATAAAAACATTATAAGCTATTATATTCTATATTTTAAAATAGTCTTATAATATTAGAGTATATTACTTTATAAGGTTTTACTCTATCTATAAGTGAATTTTAGTAATTAATATTATATATCCTGCCTTAAAGAGGTATACTATATAGGTATAGTTCTAATCTATAATATAAGTAAGGTTAAGACTAGTAGATATATCTTATAGTTTTCGTAGGTTTTAAATACCTAAGTAAGACATTCTCTAGTACTATAAAGCTTTAATAGAATTATCTATAGCTCTATATAATACTATTACAAGCTTACTATTAGACTAGGTATTAAGAATAAAAAGTCTAAACTAGTACCTTATCTAAGTAATAACTTCTTTATTATTAATAATATCGTAGCTAGATTTACTTAGAGTAATTATAATCTTATTTACTAGAAGTTAAGAGTAAGATATTAGGTTAGCCTTAAGAGTAGAATAGTAAAGTATATTAGTAAGTTATAGTAGAAATAGTACTCTATTAATATTATAGATAATATCGATTTAATCTATATCTATTAGATATAGAATAGTATTTCTAATACTAGTAATAGACGAGCCTTAGTTATATTTTAAGTAGAGTCGTAGACTTAAAAAACTCTTCTTTATAAAGAATATATATTAAGAGTAGCTAGAGTCTAAAAGTATTATAGAGTTAATATTAAAGGCGCTAGAGTACTCTCTAGACTCTTAATCTAGAAAAGTATATTATAGTATTATATTTTAATACTATATAGAGGATATAATTTATTTTAACTCTTTTAGCGTCTACTAAAACTAAATTAAGAGTATCTATATATTAAATTATAGTCTTTAAATAGTTATCTAATACTAAGTAATATAGAGTAGAAGTTAAAACATTTAATATTTTTTATTAATAATTACTACTCTATAATAGTACTAATACACTAGCTAGCTTATAAGAAGAGGTAAATCTAATATATCTATATTAGAGTATATCTAAGAGAGAGTTAAGAGAAGGCTATAGAGAGTATATAATATAAGGTAGCTAGAAGTTACTAAGATAGTATAAATAATCGTAGAGAGAAGAAACACTAGTTATATATATTCTAATATATAAAAGTAATATTATTAATAGTAGAGTTTCTTTAACTAAGAGTGATAATTATATATAATATTAGAGCGAGGTAAAGCGTTATATTATACTAGGAGTTTAAGTTATCGATTAGAGTACTCTCGAATTATAATATTAGTAGTAGCCTATAGAGTAAAATATTTACTAGACTTTATATTAGTTTCTAGATAAATAAGCGAATATATATAGAAGTATACTTTACTAGAAATAAGGTAAGGCTAGCGTCTTCGCTAGCGTACTTTATATAGTATAAGTAGTAGAGCTTTCTTACTCTCTTAGATAATTATCTTAATACTAATATATATATTTATACCTACACTTTAGTTACTAGTCTATAGTATAGACTTATTACTATAAGTAACACTAATATAACCTAATATTATACTAATACTAATTAGTATCGCGTATATAGATTAGATAACTTACTTTAGCTAAATATTTACTTATTTATAACCTAGAAGTAAGTTCGTTATTAAGAACGTTATAGAAGTAAGAGCTAAAACCTATATAAATATAATTATACTATAGTTAAGACTATTATAAAAGTATTCTATTAAAAGGCTTATACGAATCTATTTATAGGTTTAGTATATAATAGCGTTATAGACTTCTATTAGCTTTTAATAGTATTACCTTATCTATCTATATTAAACCTTATACGAATTTATATATAAATATAAATACTTTCTAAGTTATAAACTTTAAAGTACCTCGAGACGGTTTTACTATTACTATCGTCGCTACTACGAATCTCTTTAAGTTAAAATATTAGCTAGAGGTGACTCTAAAGGATCCTCTAGAAGAAGAGCGGATTTAATAAATACTAACTCTAGAGATCTCGAGTAATAACTTTATACTACCGTTATATAAATTAACTAAATTTTCTAGGAAATCACCTCTACTAAAACTAGTACCCTTTCGAGGCTAGAGAGAAAGAACTAATTTATTAATACTACTACCCCGGTTTAGATAATTCTCTATACTAATAAGAAGTAGTACTAGTAAGGTGTTCTAGAAGGAAAATATAGAAGACATGTTATTAGAAATCCGAGAAGAGGATATAGAATAAAAGAAATAATAATAATAGAAGAATTAACCTAATCTTATCTCTAATTATAAGGATATAGTAGAGGCGTTTATATAAAGGAAGTATAAAGAGTATAAGAAGCTTCTAGACGACGAGATTAACGAATCTATATAGTATATCTTTTAAGAAGACTTCGAAGAATAGACGAATAAGACCTTCGAATTAACTAAGAATAGTAAGCTTTTAGAAGGTTTATAGAAAGTACTCTAAGTATAAGGTATATATATACCTCTAAAGTTTAAGTATTCTAAAGGTTTTTATTATATATTAATATAAGAGAAGCGTAAACTATTTCTATATACTAATATTAAAGGACTTAAGAAGACTAGTAATCTTATATCGAAGAAAGTATAGTAGAGAATTAATAATCTAACTTAGAATAACCTAAATCTTTTATTTATTTCATTTATACTATTAGAGCTAAGATATATTAAGGCATCTACGATTATATTAATCTATATAGTATCTATATCGAAACTACTATTAATAATATAGAATAATATAAGAAGTATAGAGAACGAATAAGTTAAGGCTTAGATATAAGATATAGATGTTATAAGGAATACTATAAAGGACGTTATAAAGAATATTAAAAATACTAAGAGTCGAAAGATTTAGAGTATTAAGAATAAGATATAAGAGAACCTAGATAATATATTATTATCTTCTAGTTCTAGCTAGTTAGACTATTCTAAAATACCTTTAAAGGAACCTAGACACCTAGAAGATCTTATTAAATCATTAGAAAGTAAACTAGATTCTATATCTAATCTACTAAGAGAAGTAACTAGACGGCGAACTAGTAATCTAAATACTTTAAGCGAACTTATAAGGTTACTTAATCGAGAAGACAAGTATAAAGGTATAGCGGATAACTTTAATATTAAACTTAAGAAATATATTAACTTCTATAAGATATATCGAGTACTAAGATTAGAGTATTAGATAGATATACTAATATTTATAGTAGACGACGCGCTTATATACTATTATATCGAAATTTATTAAGATATTAAGACTCTTTCTTTCTAGGAATTATATATAAAGTTCTAGAATTACTTCTAAGATTTAGTATATATAGAATTAATATATATAGAATAGAATCTTACTTCTTTAAGTTTATATAAGAAGAAATATCTAGAGAAATCTATTATAGAGGCCTTTAAGTTAATATACTAAAGATTATCTATAATCTAGTATAGACTTTTAAATTATATATAATTAGAGTATAAATTTACTAATAAGCTAGTTACTACCTATTAAGAAGTTATTAAAGCTAAGTATACTACTTTATAACTATCTTATAAAGATAAAGTATCTATAGTATATTATTAATTAAAGATAGTAATTAATACTTAGAAAAAGAATTATTCTAGAACTAATATAGTATATATAGCCGGAATCGATAAAGCGAACGAATTCGATAAATATAATAAACCTATATCTTATAATCTAGAGAATTAAGATGAATTTATATATAGATTAATATATATAATAGATTATATATTATATAGTAATTAAGGATTTAGAGGTAATCGTAGAGGCTATCGAGGTAGAGGAAATTATTATCTAAATTGCTAATTAAACTATTAATTAAACTACTAGAATTATAGTTACTAACTATCTAGCTTTTAACTAAACCGTCTAAATTTTAAATTAAACCGCCGACTATATAATACTTTAAGTTATTAACTAAATCGTCTACTAAATCAAGACTTCTAGTAATAACCTTATATATTTATATCAAGCTATAAAGCGATTAGAGATATAGTCACGCCGTGGTAGGTAGAGAAGAAGGTATTAAAGTATTTTTTTAAGTGTAAAGCCTCCTTTCTAAGAAGAGTAAGTAGGAGTCCTTAAGTACTCGAGCGCCTGGACCCCTGGTTAGTACAACGAGCGTAAACTACATATACACGTGACTTTTAAGAAAACGTGACAATTTAAGTATAAGATATATAGAAGAGAAGGTTATAGGATATCGAAGTATTCTTAGTATAAATAAGATATACTAGAATCTAGATAGAAGATAAATTATAGTAAGAAGTTTAGTTATCTACTAGTACTATATATATAGAGATAATTTATTCTAGAAGATAAAGAAGGTAATAAAGATTTAGATAAGGAACTAGAAGCTATAGTACTAAATAGAGAGGATGCTAAGTTACTAATTAATAGAGGCTATTTCGAGAATTTCTTTATTAAGTATAGAGAAATAACCTCTAAAGATACTTAGTATATTATTAGAAACCTTATAGACTTAGTATTTAAACACGCTATAAATAGTATTATACTACTTCTATATAGAGAAATTATAACTTCTAGATAATTAAATAAGTACTATAATAAAGAGTTCTTTAGTATTAAAATCGACTCTAGTATAGCTAGGATATCTACTATTAGCTATAACTAATACTAAGTATATAACTTAATTAAAAAGACGAAGCTATCTTAAAATAATAACTAAGTTATAGTTTAATTTAGAGCTAAAACAGGTACCTTAGTAGACTCTATTAATATTAATATATCTATCGAATAAGTTAAGTTTTATATACTTTAAACTAATACTCTCTTTCTATTATACTTATAGAATTTAGATATACTTAGAGCTTTCTATAATAACCTTACTAATAAGTTAGTAATACTCGAGAAGCGAGAAGTTATAGTAGTTCGTCGGTTCGGTTACTCTTTTATATTATAGGATTACTATCTATTCTTATATATTTAAGAATATCTATATCTACTAATAGAGTATAAATTATACTATCTCTATAAGCGGTTTAGCTACTCGTTACTTATAAAGCTTTAAATACTTCTTTAGTATACTAACTAGAAAGTTAATAATAAGCTTCTTATATATATTACAAAGTACTATAAGTTATACTAAAAGTATAGTAAATCATCTAGTCGATTTCGATTTATACTTTATAATAATATAATCTTTAACTACTAAATTATTATAGATATCTTTTATATTAATATAGACCTAGCTTTATATATTATTAATAAAGAAACTAACTTCTAAGCTAGTAGATTCTTAAAGAATCTTACTACTAAGTATATATAGAAAATACTTTAGTTATACTAGATAAGTTATTATTTAGAACTACTAGATATTATTTATATAGATACTAGAAAGAGCTTTATAAGTAAAGAGTTTAGTTAGTATACTAGAATTAGTAGAAGTACTATAGAGATAGTATCGATTAAGGTATATAACTCTATTAGATTAGTAGAATAATACTATAGTCTAATACGCTAAGCGTATAAAGTAATTTATAAAGATTACTCTAGAATTATTAAAGAATTAGTACTTTAGATAGTATTTAAAGTAGTAAATAATACTACTAGACCTAATAGATTAGTCTCTACCTTACTTATATTTAGAGTATACTCTTATATAACTTAATAGAATAAACCTTTAGAATCGAATATCTATCGAGCGAACGCGGTTAAGCGAGCTTCTTAGAAAATTATTAAATATTATATAAATCGTTAAATTAGAGATATACTTAATATATATAATAGACCTATAAATACTCTCTATAGCACCTTTATCGGTTTAGACGTATAGGTATAGAGAGAACAGCTAAACGATAAAGGTAAATAGATAGAACCTTATCTATTATTAAGCTTTAAGAACGAAGATATAGTCGTAGGATTAAACAGCGAAACACGATTCAGATTCTTAGTAGTAAAGTAATAATACTACAAGAGCTATAAGGCTATTAAACTCGAGACTCCTAAGTCCTCTACTATATTAGACTTATTTAGAGATAATAGAGAAGATAACGTAATAGTATCTAGTATAACCTTATCGATTATTTAGTTAGAAGAAGCTTTAATTCTAGAAGTATCTAAACTATAAGTTCTTATTATACAACCTGCTCTTATTAAACAACTATATAAGAGAGGTCGCGGAAGACCTAGAAAGTATCTAAAACTAGATACTTTTACTATCGATAAGAGATTTACTATCGAATCGTATATTTTATAAATACTTTAAACTATATAAATACCTAAAGTTATCTCGAATATCTTAAGAATTCTAACCTCTCTAGATTTATAGAACCTATAGAAAGTACGAAAGAAAATACTAGTAAGAAGTATAAGAGACTATATAATTATAAAACTTTAGTCTATTCTTTCTATACTACTAAAAACATATACTATATTAACTATATATATATATATATATAATAAGATCTAGATTTATCTATTATTAATCTATATATAGTATATATACTTCGAGATTAAGATATAATAGATAGTATAGATAGATTCGACTTTAAGATCTTTATAGCTATAGATAGTATTATTTTCTTTAATTATATTAATACTAGAAAGATTAAGATAACTAGATTAATAGATTAAGAAGTACTTAAATTTATATACCTATATAAGCTACTAGAAGATATAGACTTATATAACTCTCGATTCGTTAATTAAGTTAAATTCTAGAGTACTAATAAAGTCTAAGAGAAATTATAAATTATAGTATATACTTAGAACGATTTAGAAAAGTTAATAGTACTTATCTAATTACTTATAATTTAATATATAAGTGTAAGAATTATTCTAATTTTAGCTATACTATTTCTAAACCTTAAATTATATATATATAATATTATTTAAGTATATACTTAATCTAAATCGAAGTTATAACTATATCGCTAGAAGTTTATATAACTACTAAAGAATATACTAGAATAGAGAGAACTTTTAATCGAAATTCTACTACCTCTATATAGTATTTCGAAAGTAGAACTATACTAGTTTATAACCTATTATAAGTTCTTACTTAAACTCTTATATATAGTATAATTAACCTTTAATCCTTGTTTACTTTTAGCTAATAATAGTGATTATACTAGATTTGTTAGATTATAAACTAACGATACTCTTATACTAAGTACTAAGAAGTTTATCTAAGAAGAAGAAGTAAAGAGAAAGAAAGCTAGATTTAACGCTAAACTACTAGAGACTCTTACTATCGAAAAACCTCTTAAGTTTAATAGAGGAATTATTACTTAAGAATCTAATAGTTTAATTATAGTTATATAAGATTACTTAAAAGATCTTAAACTAGTAAGTAATAAGCCCCTCGAACTAAAGAATTCCCGCGGAGGTAAACGATATAATATAAGTATAAAAGACTAATATACTACTTAATAAGCTTAAGGTTTATACTTAGTAATAGTATTCTAACTAGAAGTAGCATTTATATTAGCTTTTATAGTATAAACGACTAATCCAGAGTCTAAGGATGTTGTAGCTTTAAATAAAGTTATCTAGTAGTAGATTAACAACCTAAAACAAGGCTTACGATATATTAAATTAGACCTCGATTTACTTAGGTTAATACTATTTATAGATGCCTCTTTTACTAATAATAAGGACTTTACTTCTTAAATTAGATATGTTATAGTACTTACAGATGCTTAAGATGATAGTAATATAGTAACATAGTTATCTACGAAGTGTAAGAGAGTTACACGATCGAACCTGGCGGCCGAATTATATTCAGTGTTAAGCGGATTTAATATAGCTAGAGTTATTAAATCAACCTTGGAACAGATGCTTAAGAAGATAATACCCTTAGTGGTTTGTACTGATTCTAGAGGAGTTTACGAATGCCCTATCAAGATAAGCACGACTAAAGAGAAGCGATTGATGATCGATATCATGGTACTACGGCAGGCATATAAACGACGAGAGATCTCCGAAGTCAAATGGGTCGATTCAGGATTGAATGCGGCAGATGCAATGACTAAGCTAGAACCCTGCTTAGCTCTCAAAAGATTAATCGATACTAATAAGATCAAGATCAAGGTTACAGAGTGGGTTAAACGAGACGAGATTATGGCTGATGAACTTGGTGGAAACGGAGGAACCAAAGGAAAGGATGACTAATCAGAATGAACATCTCTGATTGGCCAGGGTATGGAAAAAGAGTGATTCTATTAGTCAATAGACATAGGGACGGATTTTGTTTCTTTGAAAAAATAGCCAGTGTCGGTTCCTAGGTGAATAAGCGAATGTGTATAGAAGTACACTTTACCAGGAATAAGGCAAGGCTAGCGTCTTCGCTAGCGTGCTTTGTGTAGTATAAGTAGTAGGGCTTCCTTACCCTCTCAGACAATCATCTCAATACCAATACATGCATTTGCACCTACACTTTAGTCACCAGTCTACGGTACAGACTTGTCACCATAAGTGACACTAATATAACCTGATGTTATACCAACACTTTATATCTAGATTAACTAAGGTTATCGTACTTTTAGCGATTATAAAGTCTTCTTTTCCTTTGTTTCTTAATCGTTAGTCCTGTTAAGCCCCTTTTTCAGGATTCACGTTATACTATACTCTCCTAAGTTTAGGGTTGTGACGGTTCTGACCGCCACCCTACTGAGACAAGACCCTGGGAGGAACTCGGCTAATCAGAGGTGCCTTGCTTTAGCAATCTATTGATTGATCCCTTGCTTTGGCAATCTATTGATTGATCACTTGCTTCGGTATAGGCCCTAGCCACCTCATGTATTTAAGAGCTTCCAGCTCCTGGGCTTCTGTCCCTTCTTCTCTTTTCTCCTCAGCTTAGAATCCTTGTATTTGACAGTTTCTACGATTCCACAACCTACACCGTGGGCCTTGCGTACGTGTCGTCACATTATTCTAAGCTCACTTACACTGCCTGGGAAGGCCATAGATAATCTCCCTGCCTGTCTATCTAGCGTGATAGAAGGACCCTACGATCCTCAACTGCCTAGCCGCAGTGCTTTTCAAAAAGGAGTTGAGAAGATCTAGTGACTAGAGAGTCCTAGATACCCACCACGCAACGAGACGAGCATTCCTCGAAGCAAACACACCTACAAACAATGGCTACACCAACCCCCCTCTATTAAATCACGACAATTCACGACCTCTTAATTGAGCTAGTCCTGAACCCTCTCCACACCAACCCCCTCTATCAAATCACGACAATTCACGACCTCTTAATTGAGCTAGTCCTGAACCCTCTCCGAGCCTGTAGAGGCACAAGAATACTCCTCTTCTGAGATAGCAAACACCCGAACCTTCTGCCAGCATTCCGACGTGGCGGATGCCCCTTTCGATAAGACACATACTCGAGACCTCTGCCTGCCTTCCGACGTAGCAGATGCCTCCCTCGAAACGATAATACGCGACCTCTTAATTGAGCTTGTCCGAATGACTTTCTTTTAATTCCGTACCGTCACTTTCAAATATTGTACTATCAACAGAACAACAAACCCTAAAATCAACGATGACAAGCCACAAGCACTCAGTGAAATTGCCAGACCCACAGCCTCTATCCGACGGGATGGATCCCACATTCTCAGGTTGGAAGATCCAGATGCAAGGGAAATTCAGAAGCAATAGAGACCAGTTCCAGGACGAGGTAGACAGGATGTTTTATGCCTTTAATCGTACGATAGGCGATGCCCAGAAACACCTTCAGCCGCGAATGGATGAGGACTCCTAGACCTACTTTGTCTTAGCAGGAGAAATGATTGACTACCTCGCTTCTATTTTCGTTAATCTAAACTAAGTAAGGGATGTAAGATATGAGTATAATCGTCTGACGATGAAGATCATGTAAACCTTCTAAGAATTCCAAACCTAGTTCTTACACCTAGCTAAAGAAGCACAGATTCCCTAGGAATACCTCCGCCTAGATCTATACAATCGACTTACAACTCTGCTCTAAAGAGGAATAGCCCTAATGCTACACATGCTAGATACCTACTAGGAACTAGCAATCAATTGCTTGTTGTTAGACATAGAGCTCAGACGAATCAATACAAGAGAGGAGCGCTAAAAGACATTCCGAGAGAAATCTACGCGACCTACTCGCCCTTCTACTCCTGCCCAGGGCCATATGCCAGTCTCTACGCCGCTTGCCATACTGTGACAATTTCTCAAACTAACTAACTAAGGTAACTGAGTATCGCTGGGGTTTGTTCTTATAAAGAGGTTCAATCGCGGACTAGGTGTTTACTCAGAGGTAAACTTGTTACTTAACTATAAAGCTGTTAAGGTAGTGATAACAATGTAATATTAAGTTAAGCACGAAGCTCCTATCTAATAGCAGACGTACTAGTCTTATATAGAACCTTCCTGCTCACGTTAATTAGTGTGATTACCCTGATTATCTTGATCTGGCTTAGTGTTACTTAGTTAATTATCACTAATCAATAACAGTCACGTGATTTATCCTAGCTGAAATCCCTGGTTCGCTTAGCTAGTCTAAGCGATCCTCTGTTACTATAAGAGTATATAATAGTACTTAACCTATCAGGACGCTGCCTAGTCTTTACTAGTTATATATATATATGATTTATAATACTATTCCCTTCTTAGTCTAGCGTGTCTCTACGCTTAAGTACGACCTAAGAAATAACAATTAGAGGCTGTCGGCCTCTTTTTCTTTTAATATATTCTCTAAGAAAACCTACGATTAACAGGTTCTTCTAACCGATATTATTAACCGCGGTTTTCCTACTACTATAAAGTATTCCTATTACTAAACCTATAGTTATAGTTAACGTGGTTTACCACCGAGCGACGCATATCACCGAGCGACGCACTTTCCCCTACCCTGCCACCTAAATGGTAAAATTAAATAATCACAACATATTATATTAATTAATCTGAATCTGAATCTGATGAACTAGAAGTATCTACAGCCTCTTGACAAGTTCGTGTATTATGACTAGACTTCCTGTAGGTACTACATCGTCGCCCAGACGGCTGCCTCTCCTTTTGCCTACCCTCCTCAGAGCGCTTGTCGCGTCGAGCCTGTTCCTCTGCTTCCTTCTGAGCTAATACGTCCTACGTATCCTCTACAGTAAGTGCCCCCCCTTGACAGACCCGAGTCTTTTTAGCCCTCCGGCGTTTACTTAGCGCTTCATTTGCCTTCCGAAGGGTATAGACTTCGGCTGATAATAAAGTCATCTCATGAGCTAATAGCTCTGTACCCTTAGCTAATGTAGCTACTGTCTAGAAAATAGGGGTTGGCGAGCTTCCTTGATGACGTGCAATCCGATTCTTAACTAATGTCGTCTGTAAAAGAGCATCAGTTGGGTTGTAAGGAAGGAGTCTGTGAGACCTAAAGGTTGATATCGGCAGAGGGGGTCCACAATACCATATTTCGCCCGCATATTCTCAACTAGTCAATACCACGCGCTAATGAGCTCTAGATCTTCGCACAAGGCTCTTTGGAAGTCGTAAACGCGATTAAAACGCGTCTTTAACTCTGGTTGTCGTTGAATGAATTGATATGCCTAGTTCTTGCTGACGTATAGTACCCCTCGAGATTTGAGCAGGAGATTCGCTATATCTTCAACACTAGTTAGACAGGGCGTAAATCCTCTTGAATCTAGATCAAGTATATATTGAACAATAGTGTCCTTCTCTAAGTCGTTCAATTTATAACAATTAGCTTTAATTTCAGGGCGATGGGTTCAGCCAGCTATTCTATGTCGAAGTGTTACTTCAGGGACCTTGTAGATCTTTACTGTAAAGTGTTTACTTAGCTTTTTAGACGTTCGAATAGCCTTGATAGCTAGAATGATTCGCGCTTCTTGGGTTTGAATTTCTATAATAAATGGTTGAAAAAACGCGTCTTAAAGTTTATAAGGAGTGGGGTGGGGAAAAGTGCGTCGCTCGGTGATATGCGTCGCTCGGTGGTAAACCACGTTATATTATAAGTACCTAATATATCTGTTACTCTAAATATATTTATATTAGACATTTATAGTATAATAGTAAGCTCGAATTTCTTAATAGATATAAGGCTCTAGCTTACTAGGAAGAGAAGCTTAAGAAAGAGGAAGAAGAAGTAATAGTAAAGATTCTATATCTTTATAAATAAAAGAAATTCCTTTAGCGTCGTCGTAATAATATAATAGCTCGTAGTTTTAAGTCTCTATAAGAATTAGATATAGCTAAGGAAAAGAAGCGCGAGAAGGTAGTATAAGAGAAAGAGAGAGTTAAGACTAAGGCTATAGCTATAGCTATAAATACTTCTCTAGATAATCGTATACTCTCTTATACTAACACTTTCCCTACTAACATATAACGATTCTTAAACTAACTAACTAAGGTAACTAAGTATCGCTAGAGTTTATTCTTACAAAGAGGTTCAATCGCGAACTAGGTGTTTACTCGAAGGTAAACTTGTTACGAAACTATAAAGCTATTAAGGTAGTAATAATAATATAATATAAGGTTAAGTATAAAGCTTCTATCTAATAGTAGACGTACTAGTCTTATATAGAACCTTCGTCCTCGCGTACTAACTAGTAGATCTTCTAGATCTTTAGATCCTAAGCTCTAATATAAGCTCCTACAAGCTCTAATAGTCATGTGACTTGATAAGCGAGTCACGTGTTTATTGTGTAATAAAATCCTTGGATCGCTTAGCTACTCTAACTAATCCCTTAATACTATAAGAGTATATGATAGTACTTAACCTATTAGAACGCTACCTAGTCTTTACTAGTCACGTATACACGTGATTTATAACACTATCCCCTTCTTAGCTTAGTATGTCCCTACACTTAAGTACAGCCTAAGAAATATCGTCAGAAGGCTAGCAGCTCTCTCCTTCTTTCACTATATCCTCTAAAACGTAGAAATATAAACAACGTATTCTACTTTCTAAAACTATCTAGATATATAGTTCCGCTATTATACCTTATACTAACTACTAACGTTATAATCAGAAATACTTTATTCTAAACAACAAGTTATAACAGTACAGAGAGTACGTTAGGCGAGGTGTTAAATGTAATGCCCTTTAGGAATTAAATAACGACCTTGAGAGCATCTGTCTTAAGAAAGAGCGTCTTAAATTTAAAAGAGATATAGCTTTTAAGGCAGCTATAGCTAGTTTAGCTCGCGTACGCGAGCTTGAGCAGCGCTAACAAGAACTTCAAGAGTAAGGTATTAATATAGTCTATCGTAGACTTTATACTCTTAATAAACTAGATACTACTAAGGAAAGAGAGAAGATATAGGATAAGGAACGAGAAGAAAAGAAGTAGCGAGAGAAAACAGCTGCCTAGCTAGCTACCCTTCTCTTACCTAACGCCTCTAACCCTACCCTTAACCTAGGTCTTAACCTAAACTTCTTTAAGGCTTTCTCTTCTAACTACTTACTATAGTTAGACCTAGGTTTTAAGAGTAGAACTCCTCTAGCTCCGCCGAATACTAGCTAATATTCCCTTTCGGTTCCTAAGTGTTCTCTTTATATAGGTAGTCTAACTATTTAATTAAATACTTAATCTTGCCTCTAATAAGTTTATAGTTAAGAATCTTCTTAACCTTATACTTAGTATTTAGGTTAACTAGCTAGATCTCTATAAGTAGAGCTAGTAGTGCTTCTAGTAGTACTAGTTTAAGAAGTAAGATATAGAATACTAGAAAGATGTTTATTATTTTTAGTAGAGCTAGTTTATAATTTAAAGGTTCTTTTACTTACTTGATTTTAAATAGTCTAATATATATATAGTCTAGTTTCCTACTTAGTCTCTTTATATTAATGTTTTTTCGCTATAAATAGACTTTATCTCTCTCTTTTAGCGTTAGCTTCTAACTATATCGTTTGTTATAGTAGTATATATTACGCTCTATAATAAACTATAAGTCCTCTACTAGTTTCTTATATAGGCCTTTAATCTTTAAGGCTAATACTTAAGCTAACTAGTTATTACTTATTATTTTTATTAGTCTATTATATACTAGTAATTTATATCTAAAGTTAGTATAGAATAGTAATATAAGTATTATTTCCGTAGTTAAGCTATTATATATAAACTAAGCTAAAGGTAACAGTTCTACCTAGTTGTTCTACTAGTAGTTTATATAGTAATAGAGGTATGTTTTAACTACTTGATTTATACGTTTATTCCCTCTATTAGTCTAGAGGTAGAAAGCTGTCGAAAGCTTCCTTTTTATATCTAATCGCTCTATAAGAGTAGTCTAGAACTTTAAGATAAAGAGCTTATCTCTATCTAAGAGTATCTCCTTTAATATTTCGTGTCTTAAGATTATATCTCTTAAGTATACGAATACTAGATATTCTACTATACTTAACTTTATATATAGTATTAGTATTATATATTTAGTAAGTCTTTCTATAATAATTAGAATTAAGTCGTATTTAACTTCTATTATTAGGTCCTTAGATTTTAGTAGCTTAATAATAAAATTCTAAGAGACTAATTTCTAAGGTATCTATAGAATAGAAGTAGTATCTATCTATCTATATAGTAGCTAGTATAAAGCCTTATTCTAGGTATAGGTATTATACTTCTTTATTATATCCTTAATAATCGCTAGTAGATAGTCTATAAAGTAATATTATTTAATCTACTAAGTAGTTCTTCTTATTTCTTAATATCTATAAGTAGATACTAAATAGTACTTACTAATAAACTACTTTATATATTCTTTTAGAATCTATAATTTCCTATTATAGTACTAGTTCCTTTCTTTATATATATTCTAGATTACGTCTAGCTATAGATCTACTATCTATATAGCTATAATTTAATAAACTATAGAAGCTAAGTCTCTATTAGATAGTTCTTTTAATATTACTAGCTTTATATATTCTCTAGCTTCTTTATAGCCTAGTTTATAACTAAGAGCGTCTACTCTTAGGTTTATTATTTCTATAATATATTAGATAACTATATTATAGTATAATAGAGTTTCTAACTACCTAGTAAGACGCTTACTAGTAAGTTCCTTAGTAGTAGTAAAGGTTTAAAGATTTATATAATTAGTAAGAACTATTATCTAATACTTTATTTCTTAGAGGTAGATTTTCTAATACTCTAGCGTAAAGACTATAGTAAGTAGTTCCTTCTTAAATATAGTATAGTTCTACTATAATAGGTCTAGTATTCTAGAGTAGTAGACTATAGATATTAATTTTCTGTTTTCGTCTAGTTATAGATATATAGTATCTATTACTATATCTAATAAGTCTATTTCTATAGTACTTAGTTTCTCTAGATTATAGCTATATAGGATTAGTTCCTTAATAAAGTGTTTCTTTATTATCTAAAAGGCTATCTCTATAATCTCGTCTTATATAAAAGGTACTTCTTTATATATAAGGTTTATTATTAGTTTAGATATTCTAGTATAGTCTACTATAAACTAATAGTAGAAGTTAGTAAATCTCTAGAAACGTTAAATATCTTTAACGTTTTTTAGTAATTCCTAGTTAATAATATCTCTTATCTTATCTAGGTTAATTTCTATTCTTTCTAGAGATATAATCTAGTCTAGAAACTTTATATAAGTTACTCTAAACTTATATTTTAATAACTTAAGTTAAGAGTTTACTATAGTAAGTCTTTTTATAACCTTATATATATAACTCTTATATTCCTCTACTTTATCTAAGTAGATTAGAATATCATCTAGGTAATAAATAATAGTTACCTCTAGAAGACCTTCTAGAATATTATTATTCTATCTCTAGTAGATTACTAGTATAGTAGCTAATCTAAATAGTATTACTATATACTTATAGAGTTCTAAGAGTAATCTAAAAGCGGTTTTCTACTTATCGTCTACCTTAATTCTAATTAAGATATAAGCGTTTCGTTAGTTAAGTTTTATAAATATCTTAGTAGAGCTAATTCTATCTAGTAGATATTATTCTTCTAGTAGTAAGTAAGTGTTCTTAATCGTTATATTGTTTACATCTTAATAGTCGACGTAAACTTAATCTATTAGGTTGTCCTTCTTACTAATAACTAGTATATTTAATAGAATAGTTGATTTAGATCTCTAAATATAACCTTTCTTTAAACCTTTAACGATATAGCTCTTAAAGTATTATAGCTTAATCTAAAATAACTAGTCTATAATTAAACCTCTTTATAAGAATAAACTCTAGTAATACTTAGTTACCTTAGTTAGTTAGTTTAAGAATTATTATACTTTAAGTATCTAAGCTTAGAAGTTTAAATTATAATACCTCTAAAGGCTACTTCTATTACTAGCTCTAGTACTAGTATTATTAATATACTAATCTAGAGTATATCTATTATATTCTAGAAAATAACTACTCTAGACAACGATAATAACAAGAGTATACTAGATGTACTAGAGCTATATAGAGTTAAAGCTCTAGAAACTATATAAGTTAAGCTATCTAATACCTACTATAGTAAATAATAAGAGTTAGAGTTATTTCTAATATAAATAGAAATCTACTTTAACTTTAATAAAGATAAGTTTAATAGCGATAGTATAGCGTCGTCTATCTTTACTATCTTCTACCTTTAAGAGACTACTCTCGAATAGATATAACTATATCTAGAGAACTTTTTTATATATAAAGCCTTAGTAAGAAGTATAGCTAATATATAATTAATATTTAGATCTTAGAATAGATTTAAAATTACTATATAATAAATGTTTAGTAATATTAATACTATTAAAATAGTAATATAGAAGTTACTTAACCTATACTAAACTAGATTAGTAATTAATTATATAAATAAATTCTAATATTATAGAAATAGAATAGAGTAGAATTCCTTTACTCTTATAGAACTCTTCTATAGAGAACTTAATATTAAACTATAAGAAGAAATAGTAAGATAGAACCTTAATTATAAAGATATTACTACTATAATTAAAGAAGTAATCTATTTAGATAACTGTCTATAGGAATTTAAGAAAACTAATCTCTATCTAGAATTTAAGAAGTATAATAAATAGAATTAACTAGACTACTAGAACGACTAGTAAGTAAACGCTATCTAGAAGAAGACTTCTAGAAAGTAGAACCTCTTCTAGAAAGAACGAAACTAATAACGTAAGTAGAACCTCTACTTTTATATAGCCTATCTAGCTACTAAGTAAGTAACTGTCGTAAGAAGGCTAATTCTTTAGAAAGGCATTAAGCGAATACTATAACTAGAAAGGAAATAGTATTACTTAAGAGATTTAATCTATTCGACAAAGAGCTAGAAGCTTATAGATATAGAATATAAGTAGAGGATAAGGAGAATTCTATTCTTAAATAATACTATAAGGAATATTCTAAATTAGAATATAATCTACCTCTATAATATAATATAGAGATAGTAGAGTTATTATTAGACTTATTATTAGAATTATTAGACGTATCTAGTTAAGGAAATAACTAGAATAATAACTCTTAAGTAGAAGAAATATAGATAATTATAGAATGTTTTAAATATAGTAACTAATAGATAGACCTTAATAGAAATAAATTAGACTTTTAGACCTCTTATATAACTAGAGGACAGGCTCTAGAAGCGCTAGAACGATTTTAAGTTTAGAATAACCTTCTAATAAGTATTATCTTTAGAAATCTTAAAAGTAACCTAGATACTATAGAAGGAAAACTAAATATATAGACTATTAAGGATATCTTTAAGTCTACTCGTAAGTTATAGAGAGAAAGAGATTAACCTTTTACCTAACTATAAGTAGAAGAATACTAGGCTCTAGAAGTTATATTAGAAGATATAATTATATAGTAGCGTTACTATCTAAAACCTATATTAGCCTAGGAATTAGAGAAATAGTTTACTAGCGATAAATCTAACTATAATAGAGTTATAGAATAGTAAAAGATTTATAGAGTATTTAAAGGTAATTTATAATAAGTAATACTCTACCTATAGAGAAGTAACTCTTAAGTAGCGGAAATTAGCTAGAGAGAGCGAAGTTTTATAGTATACTTTATTAAAAACAAAATCTATACTATATTAGAAGATAGACAGTTAATAGTAACTATAAAGATTAGAGAACAGGAACTCTAGGTTATAATTAACTTAGAAGCGATAGATAACTATAAGAGACTGAGATTAAGTTGGCTAGATCAACTAGAGGTCTTAGCGGAGAGGTCTTTACGCGTAACCAGGTCGAAGCCAGGGATACTAGGAATGTAGGTTAAAGCTAGAGATACTAGAAATGTTTTCAGGAATGTAGAGTCGAAGCTAGGGATACTAGGAATGTTTTCAGGAATGTAGGGATAGGAAGAGGTATTTAAGAGATCTAGATATATATAACTAGAAGGTTAGACAGAGGTAGAAGAGAGGTATCGATTATTCTAGATTATAATAGAATACTAGTAGTTCTATCACGTCTATATACTCTACTACTTATTTAGTTCCTTATAGTAACTTTCTTTCTCTATTAGTACTTAAGAAGCTAAACGTCTCTATTAAGAAGATAGAACTATACTATCTAGATATAGTCGACAGAATAGACATAGTATATTAAAATAGAGTTATTAATTAGTAAATAATTCTAATATAAATTACTATCGAAGGATACTACTTAGATATATAATTTAATATTATTAAGATTAGAAGCTAGAATATAATACTTAGTATACTATAGATTAGAGAATATAATTCTAATATTAACTAGAAAGTCTAAATAATAACTTTTAGCTAATATAACTATAAAGGATTATAGCTATAACTATATAGCTAGAACAAGGTTAGCGCTACCTCTTCTAAGGCGCTAGGACACCTTACTAAGAGTTCTCTATAGGTTAGCGAGAAAGCTAATAATATAATATCTATATAGTATAGAGAATTTATAGAATTATTTAAGAACCTAGAGAACTTATAAGCTCTACTAGAATATTATTTATAGGATTATAAGATTAAATTAAAAGAGAGTTATAATCTTAAGAAATAGAAAATATAGCCTTATAGTTAGATTAAGCTATAATACTTTAAGAGCTATATTATCGAAGGTTTAAAGAAAGGTTATATTTAGAGATCTAAATTACTTATTCTATTAAATATACTAGTTATTAGTAAGAAGGATAATCTAACAGGTTAAGTCTATATTAACTACTAAGATGTAAATAATATAATAATTAAGAATACTTATCTACTACTAGAAGGATAATATCTACTAGATAGAATTAGCTCTACTAAGATATTTATAAAACTTAACTAATAGAACGCTTATACTCTAATTAGAATTAAGGTAGGTAATAAGTAGAAAACTACTTTTAGATTACTCTTAGAACTCTATAAGTATATAGTAATACTATTTAGATTAGCTACTATACTAGTAATCTACTAGAGGTAGAATAATAATATTCTAGAAGGTCTTCTAGAGGTAATAGTTATCTACTATCTAGATAATATTCTAATCTACTTAGATAAAGTAGAGGAATATAAGAGTTATATATATAAGGTTATAAAAAGACTTAC
>LKTO01000344.1:0-55524 GCA_001399465.1 Hymenoscyphus scutula | reverse complement strand
CTCTATAGTATTATATTCTTCTTATCTAACTACTTTATTTTAATAAGTATAGAGAGTACTCTAGACTTTATATAATAGATACTAGTTATACTAAATTCGTATAAGTATAGAAGCTTAAAAAACTATATTAAGGAGAAGAGGTTATCTATAAATATATAGTATAACTCTAATAGTATATTAGAAAGACTTTCGTAGAGTTTAAGTACTACTATCTATATTTTGTTACCTTCTTTTCTCTTCTTTTTAGTTCTACTAAGTTCTCTTAGTATATACGTATTAATATATCTATTCTTCTCTCTAGATATATACTAATTCTAGAAGTATAAAAAGCTAATCTCTATAATTACCTAGATCTTAAATCCTATAGATATAGACTTATTTAGAATAGTTATAGCCTCTTTTACTCTACTCTTAAACTAGTCTATTACTTTATCTACTAATAGCTAAGAACCTAGTATCTAAATTTAACGATTTATTATAAGAATATATATATTTAATAGCTCGACCTTTTACTCTAAATAGTTAGTATATTTCCTTATAAAATTTAGAGAGAAACTAACCTTCTTATATAGATCTAACACGCTATTAAGATATATATAAAACTATATATATAGCTCTAGAAACCTATCTTTTACTATATAGTTTTTAATAGAAAAGTTTAGTATAAGACTCTCTTTCTTTTTCTAGTAGTCTATAAGCTTATAGATATATATTATTATATAAACTTTAATTCTAAGATAGATATAAATCTCCTCTTTTATTATTTCTATCTAGTTATTTATATATATATAAGGCTTCTATAGATTATAAGCTTCTCTAGAATAAGAGTTTATATTCGAAACTATTATATCTATTATCTATAGAGAAAAATATAAGAGGAAAAGTAATATTAGTTTATTAATATCTATACTCTCTAGGAGGCTTATTTTATACTATTATATAGACACTCTTATCGGCTAAAAGTAGGTTCTAGGCTATTAGAGAGGTATAATATTTAGATAGCGAGTCTCTATATCTATAGTATCTACTCGCGTATTCTTAGGTATTATAGTAGTAGAATAATATATAATTAAAGCTATTTAAGAGTAGTATTATTATTATTTAGAAGTTAGTATTCTATACTCTATAGACTTTATATATAAGCTATATTTAGTATATTTCTAGCTATAGCTAAGAGGATAACTAACGATTCGCTTAAAATTACCTTATATTTATTAAAAAAAATTTATTTCTTTAATAACTTAGTAGTTATAATTAGTTAGTATCTAAGATTTCTACTATTACTTATATATAATATAATAAAGTAAAATTTTTAATTTTATTAATTTTTATTAAGAATTATAGATTTTTACTAGAGTTATATAGACGTTTTTTATATATATTTTAAGTAGCCGACTTAGTAATATAGCTAACTCGATAGTAAACTATATTAGTTATATATAGACGTTTTTTATATAAGATTTCAAGTAGCGAGGTACTAATATTAGCGAGGTACTAATAAACTATATTATACTACTACTAACTTTTAAGATATTTAATTCTTTATTTATTATTTAGATCTATAAATTTACTTATAAATATATCTTTTAAGTCTATATAAGTTTTATTTATTATTTTATTCTCTTTTTTTCTATAAGATTATAAGTTTATAAGTAATCTAGATACTAGAGTAATAGATAGAGATTAATATATATAAGTCTATAAGTATCGACTATCTTATATATAAATAATAAGCTATCTTAATAATTCGATAAGGTAGCTAAGAAGTCTTATATATAAAGAGGTAGATAAAGAAGATAGAAAAGTAGTAAAATTATAGTTCTAGAATACTAATTATAGTATATATATATAATTAGTAAATAAATAAATTATCCTAAAAAGTCTAAATAATTAGTGAAATCCTTATACAATTGACTAATCCTACACTTTTCAGAGAAAATACACTGGTTCGATAAGTCTCTAGAACCGAATAACGAGCTAGAAGGCAGGCCGAACCCGTTGATTGCCACGAGCCTGCTCCCAGATCCCGGTAACGCGAGTACAAAATGCCGTGAACTTCTTTAGTATCGTAATGCTAGTGAACCGAATCCAGTCCATAAAAAATATACAAAGAAATTTCTGGGGGTTGGCAGGGAGGGTCATCTTCTCATTTCTAAAGCCCGCCAGTTCCCGTCCCCCTATAAACTCCATCCTTCCCTTGGGTATCATCATAACTCATCATCTTCATCATCTGATTCCGTTTCACTACTAGCTCCATTCCCATCCCCGTTCCTGTTCCCAGTTCCAGTTGCGATAGTTGCCAATGGAACGTCTACTACTTCCATCGTCAATTCATTCCCGACCCCATTTCCAGTCTCAACTGGTTCCGGAATTCCATAATCCCCAATATCATCACCGTCCTCCTCATTTCCAGTGCCAACCGGTTCCGTAACCTCATAATCCCCAATATCAAAGAAACTATCATGGTCCCCGGCAGGCACATTCGAGACTTGCTGATGTTCATTCGCTTCTTCGGATACCTCCTCGGATATCATAACCTCTCTAGTCACCCGAACCTCTTCAGGCACCCTCTCAGACACAGTCTCCTCTCCACTTCCCTCCTTCCTCTTCAAATAAAACCTTTCTAAGCAATCCCTCCTCTGCTTCGTCGTCCACCCCTCAACCACAAGCGCAAACTCAGTCGCACTCTCAAACCCAAAAGTCCTCGCCATCGTGCAGAATTGCCGATGCATCACCTCCTTGGGCGGATGAAAAATATACTGTTCCTCCGCATTCTGGGATTCCGCAAAGAGTTTCTGCTCCCCATAATCGACGTCATTCCCAGTTTCTTGAGCCCGTCTACTGAGCTCCTCTTCAATCTTAGAGGAACCCACGACTTCGGAGTTTTCGTGTGTGTATTGGACGCCAGCGGCTGTGAGGATGGCTTGGATGGGGTCCATTTTCGTCTTGGATTTTGGCTTTGCGGTGAGGTCCTCCCCCTTTTCAATGAGGGCTGCGAGTTGACTCATGGCGCCATTCTCGTCATTTTCGTTGTCCACTTTGAGGGGATTGTCGTCATCGTCGAGCTCTTCCATGTTGACTTCAATCATGTCAATTCCGCGCTTGGCTTCTGCCACGTTTGTTTTGTTGACGATATCTCGAAGAATAATGTTATCTCCGTGGAAGGTAAGTAGGTTATCAAGCCCGAAGATCTCACCCTTTTGCCCACTGGATTTCTGAACTCCCTTGAAGTACCTACGCTCCACGGAGGCGGAATAGCCAATATTTGCTTGTTGTTGTTTGTATATTTGTCGTGCATAGACGATTTCCTCCACAGTACCGGCCGATACAAGACGGAATACCTCGACATCTCGGGTTTGTCCAATACGATATGCTCGATCCTGAGCTTGGAGATCGTAACTTGGGTTCCAATTTGGGTCGAAAATTATTACTTTGTTTGCACTTGTGATATTCAAGCCAATGCCTAGAACGATTAGTGGTGTACTTTGGGAGCGAGTGGGTGACATTTAATCTTACCTCCGGCTTTGGTAGAGATCAAAAATACAAACTGACGAGGATCTGAGTTGAAATCATCAACAGTTTGTTGTCTGTCTTCAACTGGCATATCACCACTGAGGAAACTAACGTTGTAACTAGTGTTTGTAAAGAGGTGCTGGAGCATCTTTAATAATCTCACACTGTGTGAGAAGATGAGAACCTTATCGCCATCGTCATGAAATTGCTTTAAAAGCTTCTTCAGAAGTTTCCACTATTAATCAAGAATCAGCAGAAGTCCTAAGGGGTGGGGAGGGAAGCTACCTTTCCACAAAATTCTGGATTTGAAAGGTTGAGCAATGATTCCTTGTTTCTATTGAGATCTTCCCACCTGTGTGGTACCATCTGTTTTAGAAACTCCAAATCTCGTTCTTGTTTTTCCGGGGAAGCATGCGCGTCCGGGATTAGGAGGGCAAGATGATTCGATAATTTCTGAAGGTTGATGATAACGGGGAATACTAATTTCTGCGGTGGGATTAGTGAAGTTAAACTTTAGATAGAATTTCCTCCTTACCTTCCACGGAGTAGTTGTCCCTCTGACGTTGACATGGCAACACCATCCTCTTTTCTTTCCTGATTCGCACTCGCACTCAGCCGTTGAATATTTGACAGCCTCAGCAATATCACTCTCGAGGAATAGTTCATAAGCTTCCCTCTGTATATCCGTAAGTGGACAAAAAACGACCTTGTCGGTTTTCTTCGGAAGCTGGTGAACTATCAAGCTCTTCATTCGACGTAAGAAGAACTCTGGCAGTAGATTATTAACCAGCTTATTCGCAGTTTCTCTTGCTTGTTTTAATTGATGAAATGTAGCATCGTGAGACTGACCCCGCCGGAGAGGACCGCTGATGCTGGTTTTCCAAGTCGATAAGGGTCCGAACCGTCCGGGATTGCACCAATTCAAAAGCGTCCAAAGCTCTTCATAATTGTTCTGAATCGCCGTACCAGTGAGGCCAATCCTACACAATGCATTGACCTCGTTCATTGCTTCCGTGGTTGCAGACTTGAGTTCTTTCACTTTGTGACACTCGTCAGCAACAACACAGTCCCATGGCACGAGATTCAGTTCTTCCTTCTGGTTTCGATAGGTATCGTACGTAGTAATGACGATTTCTGAACGGCCGGCTTTTGCTGTCTCCAGTACGTCCTCTCTATCTTTTTGGTGGTATTTATCAATGTGCCACCATCCCCATCGTTTCAATTCGTTTTCCCAGTTCTGTATCAAAGATCCCGGGCATACTATCAACACTCGTGGATACCAGCGTTTCCCGAATCTTCTCATTTTTCTCATCCTTTTATCATCTCTCTCATCGCCAGTCTTTCCAAAAGCGACTGTAAGAAAAGCTGCAACCTGGACCGTTTTTCCAAGTCCCATATCATCACCCAGAATACCCCCCTTTTGATAAACAAATAATTCATGAAGGAATTCCACGCCTTTGACTTGGTAATCTCGTAAATATTGTGCAATGGAAGCAGGTATTACCCCCATGGAGTTTGGTAGCTCAATGTCTTTGTACGGCCTGGATCGCTCAATACTGGCAGGGAAATTGGGCCGCTCTCGCAGTTCAGCGATTCGCTCATCGTCAGAAAAGTATATATCTTCATACGAGGGTGGGATTTGAAGGGCCGAGTCCTTGAACTTTTTATGATCTTGATCAAATTCTCTCCGCCTTTCAAGAAAGTAATCTGGCATTTCCATATCTACTAAGTCTTCCTCATCTACTCGTTGTTTCTTCTGGGCTGGCTCTGCAGATTCGCCATTCTTCTGCTTCTTTCGATTCGTAGACGCATTTTTTACCTTGTCCGCGATCTTCTTCTTTGTGGCCGCAGCTTTTTTGCGCTTCGTGCTCTTCCTGGCCTTGAATTTCTCGTAGACGTTGTCGCTCTCCTCGTCCGACCATGTTACCTTCTCTCCTACCTCTGCAACCTTTTCCTCGCGTGCCTTCTTCTCAACTTTCGTGATTTCGACATCGGAATCGCTGCTTTCGTCGTCTTTAGGGGGGCCAACGATTTCTAGGAAGTGGTTAGCCGGGGAAGATGTGGCAGGAAGGAAGCGGGCGCGATGTACTTTCGATATACTCATCCGTGCCCATCGCATCGCGATGCCTCACCCTCCTGCGCCTGGCTGCGAAAATATCGTCTCCATCGTCGTCGTCAATCTCTTCCGGCGCATCTGCTGTTCCTCTCGCAAAACGAGACATATTGTTGTGGCGGGGTATATGAAAGGAACCTGGAAGGCGCAGTTGATCAAGGCGCGTTGATTTGAACACGAAGACATGTGATGTCGACAATGCGTTTCGGGTTTCGGGCCCTGCTTGCCTTTCACCAAAGTCACCAACATATCAGACCTTCTATCATCCCCTCAACCATGGAAGAAACCGAACCAACACCAACTAGACCCCTCATCAACTACGTCGTCGGCTTCCTCCTCATCGGCTTAGCATGGGGATTCACAACCCCTTTCATCCGGCGGGCCGCAGTGCATCACAAGCCTCCACCTCATCCCATCCTCGAAACCCCTTCCATCCAAAATAGCTGGATAAAGAGTAAAGTCTACGGAGCCTTCTTCGGAGTCACAGATTTATTGAAGAATTGGAGATATGCGTTGCCCCTGGTTATCAACCTCACGGGGAGCGTATGGTTCTTTTTGCTGATCGGGCAGGCTGGTACGTGAACTATTTCATTCGGGTGATTTTGTATACCATTCTCGAAACCGAAATTTTAGTCGTTGCTAGAAATTGCGACGAATCAGGGAAATTGTTCGAGTGGAAGGTGTGAAGGAGATATTGAATACCCCGCTAACACATCATCGCAGAATTGAGTCTCACAGTCCCAATTACCAATTCCCTAGCTTTCCTCTTCACGGTGCTCGGGGAATGGTGGGTGGAAAGGAAAGTAATCTGCAGAGGTAAGTCTTCCAACCTTCTGTTTAGTCTCCTTTACTGACTTAGCTCCTTAGATACATGGATAGGAATGACTTTGTCTCTTGTAGGAATAGCTCTCTGTGTACAAAGCAAGAATACCTAGATCTATAAACGAGAATTGCAAGGTCTCCTCATACCTCAAACAGAGAGAATTTCCACATGGCCTGCTGTTTATGAAAAAGATTGGTATTCCTAGCTTGATATTCTCATTTGTTACATGAACCCTCGCTCCAAATGCAAAACTAACAAAAAATAACACCCCTTGGTATCCCGTACCATCCATCCGCAATGACAAAAAAACCAAAACTCCCACCCAATGCCCGCAGATTGACCAGCAATCCTACAAAAGAAAATGCTATAATATGCAACTCCCATTCCGTTTTTCAAAACGCCCATCAAAAATCCAAAAGAAACACGAAAACAAAAGGCTTTTCCTCACGAACACCTCCCATACAAAACCCATTCTTCAAGAACGAGCTCGAACCCATCTCTGCACGTCCCTCAAACGTGGATCTTCCTGGATCCATCGCCCAAGTCCGTAATCAGAGGTTCTCAAATCATTATAAATGGAATCATCAGTTATAGCAGCAAGTTCCTGCAATGCCCATTAGTCTTGATATTCCAAAGAGGGGTGGGTGGGGCAAAGGCGGACTCACAGAGCGCAATTGCGCATCACAAGATGCCAATTGAGAAGTATGACCACTTTGCGGTCTCTGCCCCCTAAGAATCGAGTCTCGCCAGGAGACCCATCGTTGAGCAGCACATTGACGGAGATAGATTTTTTGGCCCTCGTGGCGACGGGCGAAGGCGTCGAGAGTTACTCTGTTTTCTTGTTAGCTTTTGTCCTTTTGCCTTCACTTTTCCCGTTGGCACTTACTGAATAAGCTCAGCTTTATTTTGCTCCTCTATACCACCTCTAACGCGGGGAACTCGAGTCTCGGCTGCGCAGTTCAAGATGTGTTGGCCATCGATGGAGCATTGTCTCAAAGCTGCCCAACCTTCTGTGTAGTAGTCGTCTTGAGACGGCGGGTCGGAAGGAGCGGAGGCGATGTAGTATTGGAGGGTGCGGAAGTCGGAGAGGAGGTCTGCTACCCGGATGGTGCGTTGTTCGTTTACTTTTGAGTGTATTAATAAGAGAAATTCGAATGGGAGGGAAGGCAATTGAAGAGGGCGACGGAAATTGGGTAAAGTGTTGTGTAATTGGAATTGGAAGGGGCTTGCGTAGAGGATCGTGGTGGATGTTGAAGAAAGAATGAGACGAAGAGAGACTTACAACCGTCAGACATCTTGAACGAATGGTGGATATATCTCTGAGACCTGAGAACGAAAGAAGAGTGATGAAGCGAGAAGGCGAGAAGAACTGGTGGACGAAGAACAGAATGTGGGGAAGGTAATAAAGCAGCTATAGCTATAGACGAAACTCCTTGGAAATGACGAATGAGAGAATGGCAAAAGCAAATTCAAGAACCGGTGGGGATATGTGAAAAGAGTGCTGAACCGTTGAATGGAATGTCTCAGAATGTCTTTCAGCAATTGAAGCCATGCGAGCTCTATATATCAAGAAATATATCAACTCCACAATCAATGAATGCCAAAAGAAGACAGACGTTACATCCCCACCCCCCAAAGAACACTACACAAGAAATATAGTATCCCCGAAGAGGAACGGGTGGCTGGCTCACAATTGATTTACTCAGCACATTGAATTCTCATCACCTCCATAATCTTTGCATGGTAGGAAACACAGTGAGAGAGTGAGCATCATCGGCATGTAAGGTTAGGCAGCGCAAGAACACAGTTCGGCCCAGCACATTGGGAAAGAGATATTGTCCATCCACTTGCCCCTCTCAAGCTCAAAGCTTTGATTCAGGTCCCCATCACTGTCATCCATTCGCTGCAAGCCATCATGGAGAAAGACCCCTACCGAGCTGTAGATGAGAAACGACATCCTTTATTTTGAGATACCTGCATGGGGGAAGACTGCAGATACCAGGATAGAGAGAGGCTCTTGGACAGGGGATAAGGACTCAGAGAGTAATAGCGTAGATTTCATCTGCAAGGGGCCGCTCCGTTGGGACGTCTAAGGCTATCTCGCGCTCTCACAGGATGAAGCATCTGAAAGGTATCACAGAGATGGCAACTTGTGGCGGATTCTCCGTGAAATGCGGTGACATGGTAGCGGGTGTGTATCCCCTGTCTTCGCTTCAGCAACCTCACCACAAGCCACAACGTGGCATTTTAAACGCAGATCACCAATGAGAAGGGAGCTGAGATGAAAAAGCATCGTGGAACATGTGGCTGGATCCAATCAAGGGACAGGAAACAGACGCGGAGTGATGGAGCCTCGAGAGGCGAGCGTAGAGCTGAATTTCCGTTGGGGGCTTAAACCTGTGCAGCGCTGCGCCCTATCAGATTTTTGACTGTACGGACTTGAACTCTCGAGATGCTCGATGAGGTAAGTATCCTATCCTGGTTGCACACATGGCTGGAGGTCAATTCCTATCCGAGATAATTGACCCATGGGCAATTGACCATTCAGAGTGCTGACCGGTAGGTTGTTGGGAGGGCCGTCGTTTGATGATGCTGGTTGATTTCCATTTCCGAGGTTCGTAGGGCTGGATGTGGAAAGTGTCAGAGCTTTGGTTATGGGTTGCATGTTCAGGTGCCCGCCACGAGCTGGGGCTGTGCTCTCCATCCATGTACAGAACACCAAGTCATTGGATTCCGAGCTTCTTGGTGAGAGAGACTCTAGCTAATGGAATCGAATTCGTGTGAGATGAGAATGGAGCCTCTCGGTCTCAGTACTCTTTTTTTCGGATCCCAAGCTTTACGTTTGCTGGAGGATTGACAACATACTATCAATGCATGGACGCATATTACTAGAAATTTGAAAACAAACGTAAGATCTCACGAAGTAAGGATAAGGTCGTTGCCTAGCATACGAGTTTAGTGATTTTAATGCTTCTGACAAGATCGTCTAGCAAAGGATTTCAAAAACGATGGCCGCCGTTCTCCGGTGCTTTCACGTCACCGACTCGGATTGATGTACGACTAACAACCAACGTACAGAGTAAAAGCAGAAATAGAAAACAAAAAGACACATCTTCTCAATGTTATTGGGGAATTTAACAGCTTGAGGAGATTTGAAGTAAGCAATGACATGAAAAATACTCCACTCGAACTTCGAGTGTTGAAAACATGGACCATCATCTATACGGAATACGTCTGTTCAGACCATGTACGTCCTGATACTGGATGAACTGGATTCAAAAATAACATTCGTTTCCAGGACTGGCCGTAGTTGAGAAGTATCGAGAACGTCCTCAACCACTATCTGCCAGTAGATTCCTACACTTGGTACCTCCCGTCCCTCTGCCCGCCCAGTGCAAACTCGAGAAAACAGGAAGACTTGTTTACCGAATGAAACCAAATATGCGTACGATACTTGACTGAATGATTGATCACTTGATCATCACACTTTAGAGATATCGCGCCCGACCAATCTGCAGTGAAATATTTTCAGGTTCGTATCTGCTTATCTCTCTCGTTCGCCCAGCTTTCTAGGGTACTTGAAGAAGCAGAGGTCCCAAAGCAATTGTAACAAGCCAAGTTCAACCCATATATTTGGGATAATCAGCTTCGATTGTCTCCAACATCCAGGTCAATGACCAGGGGAAATCGAACAGGACGGCCGCTTTTGGTCGTCCATCGCGAGGGCGTTCTCCGCCCCGCGACTGATTCGAGAGTTTTGGGTCTCGGCAGACAATAAAAACTATGTCGATTGATTAATGCCAGTTGAGCCAATTTAAGACAGCGATTGACCTGTTTTGGTCAAGATCCGAATTGATGGGTAGGTAGAATTGATGAGGGGAGAGCTGGAGGAGTAGTTCCGCATTTAGCTTGCGCTTGGTGCCAACCACGTGGACGCGACCTCAACGCCAACTAAAGCCTGAGGCACTAGCGTTTGTTTACTTTCGTGCTACATCTAGCCTTGCCGCAAACACCGAGCAGCTCACCCCAGTCAGCCAACTTGACCTCCACTTCTCCAACATCGCATTGCAAGTGCAAATTACACCCTCAGAGCTTGACCCACCGGCAACGTAGGCTGAAGCCTCTGCCAGATACATCATGTCTCCTCCTCGTCGTCGTTCTTCTCGACTCAGAGGCACCCCCAAGGTAGGTTCAGTGCCAAAGTAAACAGTAAAGTCTCTTCCTGGTGCACCACACTAACAACACTACCGCAGCCATTCCAACATGCCGCCAGTAATCTGGGATCCCTCGAGGAGCGTGAGGAGACTCCTGCAAGCAGTGTTCGATTCAATCTCGACTCGATTGTTTCCTCCCCCTTAGGTCCGCGAACTCCTGCAACCGACCGCCCCAAACCCTCTCTTGAAGATATGCATCCAAGCAGAGCCCACCAAAGCACAACCAAGGAGCCAGATTCCGGTCTGCGACTCGGTTTTACCAACATTGAAAAGAGAGGAGGTGATCAGCCATCTGGTGTTGCCCAACAATCCCCCACAAAGGCCGGAATATCTTCAACCTTTGATTTCAAATTTGCTCGCCCAGGAGCCGAATTGGGTTCTGAGGCACAGCGAATGATGAACGAGTTGCGCGAGGAGGCACTCAAGATCAAGGCGAAGATGGCAGCAGAAAGAGAGCTTGAAAAGCGTCGGGAGGAAGAAGAAAGCCAGGTCACCAGTCGCAAGTTTGCAAAGCCAAAGGGGAAGGCCAGCCGTTTCAGCGACGCACATATGGCAGAATTCAAGAAGATGGACTCAATTGCTGGACACGCTTCTTCCTTCCGAGCACAATCAAGTTTTGCAAAGCCTACTGCGGGTAGCCTGAAGCGTACACAATCAAAGGCAAATCTAGATGACAGAGAAGAAAGCAAGACTGTACCAACAGCACGCAAGCCATATACTTCGGATCGTCTGGAGAATACAGCCCCCGCAAAGCGCGCGCGTAAGGCTATTGCAGATGATACTTCCTCGGCTCGTCCTATCTCAAGAAGCGGGGTCCCAAAGCCATGCACGCCAAAGCATCCTCGTCAGGCAAACTTCCTTGCAGCCATTTCAACCCCTACACAGGCTTCTCTAGCTCGTTCGGCGACTGTCAAAACCCCAACCTCTCAAATTCCGACCCTCTCAAGATCACCCTCCAAACCAAACCTCATGAGTGGTATTGCTCGCGCTCTGCCAAAGTCCGCAACCAGCAATAACGTCACCTCGCTTCCGCAGTCTTCATCGAAGGCTACCCTACGGAGCCCTAGCAAATTTGAGCGTGTCAAATCAATTCTCAGACATGTTAGCCCAGGCAAAAAACATGTCGCGCCGCAAACTTCTATGCCATCTTTGACTAGAAACCCAAGCAAGCCCAATCTCGCCTCCGCGTTTCCAAAGGCACCCACTACTCCAATTCGCCCAAACACTGCAACTGGCACTAAGCACGTCAACTTTACACCCTCCACTGCAAATCAATCACAAGCAGAGGGTATGCAAAATTCACCATCTCCGATGAAATCTGGGATACCTCGCTCCGCTAAGGTAGCTGGTAGTTCAAAATTGGCGCAGGACGAAGTATCTTATCCTTCTATTGCTTCCAATCCCAATGTGGTCAAGCGATCTCATGAAGTTGAATACCCTTCCCTCTCTGGTGTTAGAGCACTTCCATTGAACCAAGAAACTGTTCCTGGACGTCCCCCGCCTTCTGTTCCTTCCGAATTTACATTTCGAAGTGATCACACTATCAACTTTGGAGCATCTCCTAAAGGATTTGGATCGACTTCTGGTCAAGCTAGCGTCCGTCAAGTCCGCCCAAGTGTCGCAACCTCTGCCATGCCAGGAAGCTTCCCCGGATACAATAAGGAAAACACCCTACCAATTCCCTCTGTGCCACATGGAATGTCGAACAAGAAGCGACGACGCGCCGAGTCTGATGACGAGGCGGAACAAGGTGCCGAGCGATCTCCCAAGAAGCAAAAGGCGGAAGTTGCCGAGGGTGCTATGCTCATGGCTCCTAGGCTAATGGCTACACCAAAGTCGAAATTGTCCGCAAGCCCGGCGAAGAAGGGTGTTTTGAGCTTGAGTCGTCTCAATATGCTGGCCCGACCCAAAATGCGAAAGTAAAGGGAGATGGAAGTTACGATACGATGTCTGATGATGCGTCTTTCTCAATATTTGGTGCAACAGTAGCTTTTTTCATTGCCCCAGCATTTAGGTCAGTTTTTGATAGTGAGTCTTGGAAACAGGAGCCTTCAATTATTGTGCCTTTGTATATGGACGATTGCTTTGTTGTTTGCTACTTCTTTTAATTTGTTAGGGTTCAAGGCTAGTTGGCGTTGGAGTTTGGATTACGCTGCATATTTTTACTGCAAAAAATGGCCCGACTTCGTTTATGTGTTCATGCTTCAACTGAACATTTACATATTGCCGTCTTGGCCCTTATTACTGAACCGATTTTCTTTTGTATGACTCTACCTGTGGAAGGACCTTCAGGTTCCTCCCGAGGTTGCAGTGGAGATTAGCTCCTTCCTTGTTGTGCTCCTTCCGAACTTGTGTGCTGGGAGAGACATATTTACAAATAAACAAACTTTAAAAAATCGATGCTTCCATTCTGATGATTTTCTTGAACCGCGTCAACTTGAAGTACCAAACCCAGGCCAGCAGCCCACCATGACCTGAGCTAGTATCATTTTATCTATCCATCAGGTTGGTATACTTACACTCATTACACTCGCTACACTTATTACTACAGGAGAACGGGCTCCATGCCTCCTCACAGCTTCTCGCCTTCCCTCTACAAACAACCCAACTCAACTCCTTCAGACCCCATTTCGAATCTTTCATCCCCCCGACAACATGTCCTTCCCTTCCTTTCCGCCCTTCCCGAACCCAGAATCATCGAGCTCCTCATCCACCCACCTGCAACGACAAGAGGAACCAAGCAACGAGGTTGCTGAACCATCTTTCATCTGCACCATATGCTGGCAATCTCAACCTCGCGGCTCGAAACCAAAGCTTCTTGGTACCTCGGCTCGGATTGTGTGTAAGGATTGCTGGCGAGCGGTTCTGGATCTGAGTATATGCTGGGTATGCGGCGAGTGTATCGTGAGGGGTGATGAGGTCGTGAGTTTAGGGTGGTGTTTTTGGCATAGGAGTTGTTTTGGGTGTCTGGTTTGTGGGCTTTCGATTCCTATTCCCGCTGATTCTATAGGTGGTGTTGAGGCCGGGAATGGGCGTGGGGAAGAAGTGAGTGGATGGAAAGGGTATTGGGGAGCTTGGGAATATGAGGGGGAGGGGAGACGGAGGTGTGTTGGGGTTGAGTTGAGTAGTATTCCGCTTTGTGGGGCATGTGCTGCGGAGATGGAGGGGGAGAGTAGGGGGGAGGTGATGAGGAGGGGATTGGATACCGTGTCTAGATTTGATGGGGGACTGAGCCGTGAGAGGTTGAAGATGTTTAGTGAGGATGGTGGGGATTTGAGGCTTGCGAAGGGGAGGAGATTGCAGTGTCCAAGAAAGCCGAGAGCCAAGAGTCATGAGATGGGATTGAAAGGATCGGTATGTTTCCCCTCGTACAAGATTTACTTTGGTGTACTATTCTGCGTTAGCTAATTGTTGTAGTGTGCTTGCCCAATAGTCGAAGACGATCGTCTTCCACTGCTTAAGAATGCTGCCGCTATGGGTATCATCAACGAGTCTGAAATTCAAGAGCCCGATACTCACTACCATAGTGATTCGGAAGCAGCAGATCTTGGTCAGATTGAAGATAGACCTGAGGTATATGTTTCTGTCTTTGATCCCATCAACGAGCTTCCTTTCATACCTTCAAACACTAAACCCCTCCCGAAATGGATGAACCTATTTCCAGACGAACTCAACAGAGAGAAGAAGAGAAGGAAGACTGAACCTCAGTATTATTCCTCTACCCTGGTGAGGGAAACTACTTGGCTGGGTGCGGGTGCTCATTTCATATCTGGTGATGGCTCTCGCAGTTCATTTGATGACTCTGAAACGGCGACAAGAAAGAATTCTGAACTTCCAATGTCTTCAGCGCTCCTCCCGCCTGCCGAATTTCATCAACCAGACTCTGCAACCCCAACAAGGATGAATTCAGACCTCCCAATAACCCCACCTTCAACTCCATTTCCGAGAGTGCCAACGAAAGAAATTGAACGAGAGAAGAAAGGAAGTACCGAGAAACCCGTTCATAATCGCAAACGAAAGAGTTCTTCGATTTCCTTCCATCCAAAGATCACAAGAGATTGCATCCTCGTAGAGCCCGACGAGAAACTTCACAGACATTCCAAGGTCATAGAATATGCTGCCTCCCCAGGTATATCAACAGCTTTACCTCCTAGAAAGAGAACACCATATCCAAGCATTGAAGAAACAGCGGCAAAGATGTCTTCGGATTATTTCGGGAGAGGTGTCATCGCTCCCCCATCCCCAACAGAGACCTCTGATGCAGAAGCTCGAAAACGACGTTCCGACGCACCCTCGCCAGAACTCGCACCAGAATTGGTGGGAAAATGGTCAACCACACCCTCTCCTGACGAATCTTCCTCCCCTGATGAGACTTCCTCGCCTGGTGTCGTCAGTCCCGTCCCAATACCTAACCTCGAAGTCCCTCTCCTCTCGAAATCAATCGAGGACATTGATACCTATCAACCCGACTCCCCTGACCCCAAAATTGAAGGAAATATAGAGACGCCGTCGGAAGAGGTTTTGCAGAGTATCAAGGAGGAAAAGACGAGGATGCTGGATAAGGAGTGTTGGGAGGAAAGGGTAAGAGGAAGAGAACAAATTCGAAGGGGCATGAGGTGTGAGGGCCTGGAGGGAGGCGAGAGGACAAGAGTGGATAAGGAGGAGGTGCATAGACAGTTGAGGGCATTGTTTGAGGGAAAGACAGATGTTGGGAAGAGAGGGGTTGTGAGAGAGGAGTGGAATAAGTAGGATGGTTTTGAAGTCGGATGCTTTCAAGTTGAGTCTTTGATTCCTTGGAGGGGAAAATTGTTTATTCACAGCTGCTCAATTGGAGACTGAAAATTGTTTTGAGAAGTACGAGAGCTGGGGACTCCTACAAACCTAGATTGACCGTTCAACAGAAGAATGAAAATATTGGTTGTCTGCGAGATGACAATGGTTCTTGTATAGATGAGATAAAGTGACTTAGGGTTGTCTTTTTTATAGAAACGCACCGCCACGATGTGGCGGGGCAAGCGAGGCTACTGCGACCCGACAAACAGCCGGCGCAACCACAGCCTCCTCTATCTTCCTCTGTACAATACTCCACAAACAATCCATCGCAATCATGGCTCCTGTTGGCGGATCAGAGCACGATGTTGTTGAAAGTAAACTTCAATTGCCATACCCCAAAAAGTAGACATCAGCTAATAATCACAAAGAACAACTCAAGGAAGTCATCCAAGACCTCTTCCAAGTAATGGTTCAAGTCACAACCTACGACACAGCAGGCAAATCCACAAACGAAGTTCTAGAACGACAAATGTACCTCGCACTTCTTTACCCTCCCTTCTCTCTTGATGCCTATCTGATATCGTTCTAACAATCCATAGAAACGACCTCTCCTCCTCCCTCCAAAGGGTCCACGCCTCAACCTCCACACACCCTCTTCCGCACATCCCACCGGAGCTTATAAACTATGTCGATACTGGACGGAACCCCGATATCTACACGAGGGAGTTTGTGGAGCTTACTAGAAGGGGCAATCAATTGATGAAAGGGAAGGAGGATGCGTTTGCGGGGTTTCGGGATATGTTGGCGCAGGAGATGGTTAAGGGGATGCCTGAGGTTAAGGGTGATGTCAAAAGGGTCTTGGAGGAGACTGGGGGACGGGGGAGCACGGTTGATGGGTGATGCTGGGTGAGGTGAGGTGATTTAATTGTTGAAGTTACGGGGCTGTTCAGCATGGGAAGGCGTTTTGGGCATTTGATATTGGATCAGAGGGGCGTTTGGGCGGTCGAATATTGCATGGCATTGAGTTTAAAAGGATATCCAATAAAAGAAACTTTACAAGACGTTATGAATCAGGGGTAGTGCAGCTGGAACTAACGGTGGTGTTGTTGTTATGATCAACTTCTTGTTGGAAACTGAAATGAAGACTGGGCGAGGATACGAATAGGTAGATCAGATCCCACTTATTATCTTGATTGTATTTTCTTAATTTTACCTATGAGACGGTATGTTTGAGAGAACAGTAAAGATTAATCCTACTGCTTTAAGAGTCACTCGAATGACTGTAAAAAGGTCACTTCTCTCCCTCAGCGAACAAAGTCAGAGCGCTAAGACGGTATGGGGTGCCTTCACTTATGAGGGGAGGGGCGTTATATAAAAATGATCAAAAGCTTGAAATTGAAAGGTGTGTTTTGATTCTCCCCAAGTTGACTCACGAAGTATCTGCCATTCTCCCCAGGTTTTGACGCTATGCGTGGAGCAAAGCCTCTGTTTATTGCTGCGCTATCTCGAATCCGACATAACCTACTTGTATTCTTTACAGCATCATTATCCTCACTTTGAACCCAAGAATACTTCGAAGTGAGTTTCTATGCAAGAGCTAGTTGCGTCTTCATCTTCAGTCTTGCGTCAATAGTCAAGGTCAATAGGTAATACATGTCGCATTCCTACACTCCTCTAATTCTCCTTCCAGATGCTCCAAGAAACGAAAAGCCCAACAACCCCCACAACTTCACTAACCTCACCACAAACCAACCAAGGCAACAAGTGACTCACCCCCTGTCCCCCCACCCCACACTCCCCTCTTAACCTCAAATAAGCCCGTCCAAATGATTTACCGTATGTAGGCCATCTAGCTTCGCGGTTAGATGGTCAGTCTTCACCTTTGTGCGACGATGAACGGAGAGGAGTGCTGTCTTGGCTTGGGTTCCGTTAACTACCGATAGCGCTGTGCCCGTTGCTACATCTGTACCTTTTTTTTCTTTTGCTTTGCTTTGGTTGGGCTTTTTTGGTTGGTGTTTTATGGTGTGTTTTGGTGGTTGAGCTTTTTGATATTGGGGTGAATTTTGTTAAGCGAGGGATAAAAGGCGGTAATGAAATTGAGCTTTATGTTGATGGATGTGCTTGTAGTGAGACAGGTAACTCCTGAGACTTTCATGGTAGTCGTAACTCATCTTGCGGGAGTTGCAGTAGCAGTTACTAAAAATTTCGAGTCTTTGGAAGTTGGTTGCTCTACCAACTTATGCCTACTCGAAAGGGTTTTGGTGAATGTACACCGGTATCAGGTCCGAGGCTTCTAAGTGTCGATACGAATCCATCCTTGTTACTCGAGTACTACTTAATTAAACTCCCTTAAGTAGGGCAGAGTAGTAATTACCACTCCACTAATTCTAAACACAGACCGTGTTTGCTTACTACTGTTTAGAATATTTGCCTTTCCCAGACTGTTTTTAGTATAGCTCTTACTCTATACGCTATATGAATATTGATATTTACTTCCAGAGAATAGTGAAGCCTTATTCTAATTGTAATATGATCACTCGCTTATTAAGTCCTACTATGCTTTTCTAAACCTAACAGCCTATAGATATCACTATAGAGGCTTGATTACCGGTTGCCCGTTTATAATACTATTATTCTATGGCAGCAGTGATTAAGAGCTCTACGAAGCTTCTTCCTTGCTTTGCTTGTTAAGGATATGAGGAAGACTTGGATACTAACCACCCCACCAGTCGGTAACATTCACAAAGCCTTCGACGACGAAGAGAAAATGACTTCGTATAGTTACACCTTAGAAATATAAGAGAAATAATATTGGAGCAACAAGAACTAGAAGCTCTGAGACGATAATCAAATTCCAGAACTCAAAGGGAATACCACTTTTAATTGCAAAGTTCTCGATATCATGCATTCATTTATTCATCAATTCATTAAAAGACCTATGAATCTATCATCTACAACTCCACGTCCCCTAAGCCCTCCCCGCATCCCTCTTGAAACAAAGCATAGAAACAAGAGACAGAGAAACGAGATTCCAGCACCCATTCCCCCCTAACTAACCCTCCCCAAAAGCGGTTCCCTAATCCCCTCCTCCTCCCCCGCCCTCCTCGCAGCCCTCCCCTCCAAATACCCAAACCGTCCCCCCTCGACCCTCCCAACAACCCACGTCCCCTCCCTAGCCGCACTCTCAAAAAACCCCTGATTCTCCTCAAAACTCCTCCCCCCACTCTCCAACGAATACCTCCTCGTCCACCACCCCGCGACCAAATTAGTAACAGCAAAAACCGCAAAAAGCCAGTACCCCAAAGAATTGAATCCAATAGGCGTCAATAACGTAACCGTAAAATTCGCAATTCCCCAAACAATGACACTTATCGCGGCGCCCTGGGCGCGTGCGGTGGAGGGGTAGATTTCCGTCGGGATGAGCCAGACGGTTGGGAGCCAGGTGATGCCGAAGATTGTGGTGGCTAGGAAGAGGATTGTTGTTCCGGGGATTTGGAGGGCGAGGCGGGGGAGATGGGGGAGGGGGTGGTGGAGGAGGGCGCTGGTGAGGGTTAGGAGGAGGAAGGAGGTTGAGAGGCCGGCGGAGCCGTAGATCATGAGGCGGCGGCGGCCGAGGACGTCGATGGTTAGCCAGGCGAGGGTCATGGTTAGGACTGGAGATTGGGAGTCAGTGGTGCTGTTTTCTGGATGTGGGGATCGGGGGGGGTGAGGAGGAAGTCTTGTCTCGGCATTCTTTGAAGGAGACTAAGATTGTTCGAAAGAGAGGAGAGCACGGGGAGGATACTTACAGTAAGAGATGTAGTTTCCTAGAGTTAAGTATTCGGCTGGACGGGTGGAGAAACCGAGGAGTTCGAAGATTTGGGGACCGTAGACTGAGACGGCTCCGTATCCTGTGGTTACTTGTTAGTTGTGTGTAGCATGGAGAGGTGGAGGAAAAAGAGACATGAGGTTTGGACGAACCTGTAAGTGCCTGATTTATTTGTCCCATTACTGTTACCATTGAAGGATGGAATTGTGAGCCCCCAGGGAGAAGCATATCTTTGTATCCCACCTTCTCACTATTCTCCTCTTCTTGTGCCTTCTCCAGTTCCTCAAATTTCGAGACGGCGCTTTCCTTTCCGTGGATATCTTCTAAAGCATCCTTCGCATCATCACGCCGTTCTTTACTTATAAACCACCTCGGAGTCTCAGGAAGCCTACTAATCACTAGCATCAACAGGATAGGGAAAGCCTGCATAACCACAATCGGTACCCGCCACGCCCACTGATTGTCCTTCCCCAATACAATTGTGATACCAAGGTTAATTCCATAAGCCATCAACAATCCAAAAATATTCATCTGGAATTCCTGCGCCAAAGCTCTTCCGCGTGCTTTGTCGGAGGAGAGTTCGCTGCTGTAAACAGGAATCACAGCATCGATTCCTCCTACGCCTAAACCCATGACTATACGGCCAAGGAGCATGGTGACTATTGCGTAGCCGTTCCAAGAGGATGAACCACTGGGGGAAAGAGAGGAGAGACCGGATATAAACATTAAGATGTTCCCTAAGGCTGTGGTAGCGAGACAAATGAAGATTGAGGGTTTTCGGCCTTCTTTATCTGCTAGCCAACTTGCTATTACTGCTCCGGCTGCGCAGCCGAGGTAGTAGACTGAAACGATTATTCCGACGATGGGAGATTCTTCGGAGATGTTCATGGTGTGGAGGTAGGAGTGGTTTGTGTTTATTAGGGACATCATTCCTGGTATTGTCAGAATAGAGATATAGAGTTAGGGAAAGGCTGTGAGTGGTACCTTGATCGTAGCCATAGAGGGCAATAGCTGTAGAAGAAAACAACACGATCTCTCGCTTCTTCGAAACCAAAGGGAAGATAGAGGGACTATCTCCCATCTGGTTTGGGGGGTTGGGCATTTTGAGAAAGGTTGCCTAACAAGCGAGTGGCCTTCAGGTAGAAATCTCAGAGATATTGCAATATATGGACTGAGATGTGTAAAAGGAAAGGATTGGAAAGAAGAGAACAAGTTGCTAATAGAGATAGATTTCGTGTATACAAAAACGGAGAAGTTGGAAGTCCCTTCTTACATTTCCCCACCCCTCCATGACCTCAAGGTTCCCCCTCGAGTACCTGGTAAAGGCGGTGGGGGTTGAGGGGGATCGTCATTAGCTGCAGTCAACAAGTCGAGACGTCATTGGCGTTGCACTAGACAGTTACCAATCCATCCAGATTTCTCGTCCCCTGGCCTGGATGCGAGGGGTGAGATGAGGATGGGATTGCCAATCATCTGCACCAGCAAAAGGTATCATCTGAGGGGCAGAGGTTGTCTTTTGTATGCAGTGATCGGAATCTTGACGTGGTGTTGAGGGTGTTGAGGTTGAACGAAAACCGACCTGGACCCGTTTATTTCATCGCGTCACCCAGAAACGCTCCCAAAATACCTACTGTAACTTTACGAGGGTTACTCCACCCCTGCCGACCTACCCTGAAAGCTCCCGACCGAGAGACGAGATCACGACTTCAGAAATGTTTCCTTCCCAATGCCTCCACCTCCGCCTCCGGTGGTAAGAACCCATCGCCCGACACTTTTTCTCCAAGCTGGCCTCATACTAAACATGATCCCTCACAGACTCCCTCCCCTCGACGCTTCGTCGTCAAGAAACCCGCGCCGGCGCGAAAAACACCAGGCTTAACGCAAGAATACAAACCGCGACCAGCCCCTCCTCTCCCACCACCATCTAGCAATGCGCGCCCTGCAAGCTCCACCCCGCAATTCAACGCGACCCCTCGATTCAACGTGCCATCCACGCCTCGTCCGGCTGCGACTCAGGGACCAACTGCGACACAAGAACGACATGCGCCCACGCCTTCGGCATCGCGCTTCGTGACACCTGCGAGGAGAGGAGTGAAGGCCGAGGAGTCGATAGATACTTTTACTTCGTCGGATATACAAGCCTCGATCGAGACGAACGAGGAGGATGAGGGAGATACAGAAATAGCATATGGCGAGACAACAATAGAAGAAGAATCAGACTTCCCCCTCTCAGCACCGAGTCCCAAACGACGACGATTGTCAGCAAGTATAGTGTCTACAAGCAGTTCTCCCGTCGAAGAACCCAATAAGCCCCCAAACGACTCTCAAAACATCAACTCGTTTACCTCCGCCCTCTTCTCCTCCCCACCACCTCGTCCACGCGCACTTCCTCAAGCTGCTCAACGCTTCCTCGCGCCCCCATCTACTCCCCTCCCTGTAGATCCCACCCTATCCACTTTCCGAAAACCACCACCCTTTCGACCTCCAGATTTGACAGAGCAGGGACAGACACAAGGTGATCCTCTCCCCGAGCAGTTCTCCCCCCATAGAAAGGGGGTGAAATATATACCCGGTGGTTTGGCATCTGAAGTCCAAGGCTGGCTCTTCAACATCGAAGCTACACCCTCGCATATAACAAGAGAAGGAGGCTGGTTAGTGAAACTCATGATTGAGGATGTGAGTGGGGGTGCTGGTATGTGTATGGTTTGCGGACGACAGGTATCAAATCTTGGGAAGGAAGGGGGAGGGGAGATGGTTGATCATCTGGGGTATGTACGGGTGATACTTGCGGGGGAGGGACAAGGGAATGGACTTCAACGAGGGGAGAAAATTGAGAGGGGGAGGATGGTGGGTATCAAGGGACCGGTTTGGGAGGTTGTTGTTGAGGGTGTTAAATGGGGGGTTGGTGTTGATTGGAAGGTTTTGGGGGATGGATAAGGAGGAGTTACAGAGACATGATTTTACGATGAGATGATGAGGATTGAGATACCCCCCCTTTTTTGCTTTAAGCTATAGCGAGTACTTTACTATATGAAATTATGATTCTTATCAAAATTCTGGTTTGAGGACCAACCCTCCCTCCCCCCTTTATTCCCTTGAAGCTTGGAGTGGGGCGACTCAAGCGAGTCCCGGGCAGTTCTCCACCATCTCACTATCGAAATCCTTCCCTTACAAAAATTCTCATCTGGTGGCAGCAGTCCATTATACCTTCCTAATTCCTTCCCCGTTGCTTCTTCGCATCAGTAGGCAATTCCGGCAAATGACTCATTACCGGTAACCGCCAAGCCAGCATATCGTTCTTCCAAGTCAGCGGTGGTTAAGTACCTAGGAAGAAAAGAAGTTCTATAAAGAGAGAGAGGAAACGAGGTTAGAGCTTTCGGATATTGGAAAACTCAATGCTAACGTTGATATTGACGCATACTACATCCCCCCTTTTTCCCTAAAAAGGGATTACAGAGATCAAAACTATTTCTCACAACTCGCAACAACAAACAAAAAATGACCCACCCAAAACTCAATATTGCGATCCTTCCTATCAACGCTACGGATTTACCAGCGCTTGCGAAGTTGGAATCAGATGTCTTCCGCGATGACCCGTTTTCCATCACGGCTTTTGGGAAGAAGAAGGATACGCCTGAGAATCTTGCTATTCGTGTGAAGGGACTGGAGAAGATGCTTCTGGAAAGCGGGGAGAGGAGGACAGTGAATTGGAAAGCTGTTGTTCTGGATGAAGCGTGTGGAGAGGGAGAGGGAGGAGGGAAGGAGAAGATTGTTGGGTGGAGTTGTTGGAGTTTTGTTGGTGTGGGGGATGGTGGTGGTGGAGGTGGTGGAAATGAGGGTTGTGAAGAGGTGGAAGTTGTGGAAAAGGGGAAAGTTGAGGGAGATGCGAAGGAGAGTGAGGGAGTAGTGGAGGAGAAAGAAAAAACCGAGAAAGAAGAGACCGAAAAAGAAGAAACTAATCAACCCAACTCAACCTGGGGCCTAACAGCCAACCCAACCTTCATCCAAGAAATTTTCCTCGTCTCCGATAAATGGATGCTGGAAGCCACAAAAGGAAACTCATACGCGAAACTTAACGTCCTTGTTATCCATCCTTCTTACCAGCGACTGGGAATTGGATCTAAGATGTTAGAGCAAGGGTTGAGGGATGTAGATGAGGGGAAGCTGCAGTGTGTTTTGGGTGCTAGTCCGGAGGGGAAGGGGCTTTATGAACGGTTTGGGTTTGGGGAGGTGAGGAGGATGGAGGTGGATCTTGGGGCTTATGAGAATGGGGAGGGGTTGGGGTGGTGTGTGCATGGTGTTATGTGGAGGGGAGTGCGAGGGTGATGGGGGGTGATGGGGGGTAGGAAGAGTAGGGGGTATAGGTAGGAGATGAAGGAGAGGTATGAGAGAGGATAGGTGGGGTAATATGTGAGGGAGTGGATAGGTAAAGGTGATTAGAGAATTAACTACGATTTTAATGGTATAATCGAGAAGTAATTGAGTCAGTCCAATAAAATTGAGGTGCTTGATAATTACCTGAGAGTGTCCATATTTACGCCCTTCACCATTCTTCTGAGTCAGAACGAAGACGAATCTTGGTGTAACCTTTCTCGGTTGTGTCTTCAGTTGCGAAAGGGAGCTAGCTGTTGGTTGGGAGTTGGTTGGTGACTGGTAGCGAGATAAGGATAGATGAATGAAAGGAAGGAGCTTGATTAGTTGGAGTTGATATGATCATAGCTCCCCTGATAATTAAAACAAATCTTCCACGATGCTTGTACTATTGATGTATTGAAATTCGCCTTGGGTAACGTTCCTCCATAATTTTTGGCATACTGTGAGTAGACAGCGACAAAGAATTTGGATATGATAATCTCTGGGATGAATTATGGAAAGGCCGTATTGGAAGTGTGGGGTTGTTTTCTAAATGATTATAGGGGTTGATAGCATGTCTATGTGCTTACTCCTTTCACGGGCTAACCATTACCTTTTCTTCCTCGAGCAACACAGCCAGGAGTTTTGAAAGGCGGATTTCCAAGTAATGCTGCAGAGAGTTCTAGAATGAGTGAGGAGGTAAATGAGGGTGTTGTCCCTTGGTGATTGAAGTTGGTTGTGAGTTTCGCTGATCAGATTGGGGACTGTGTATGCCACAGGGCGGCAGAACCGTCGTAGACAATGTGACGAAATTACATATAGGAGAGATAGAGTTATAATACCGGGATCCTGCTTATATAAAGGGTATAGTACTTAGTAGGATGGTTTGCTCCTGCCCCAACAAAGGGGGCCGTGGTATGCTAAGCGAATGATCGAATTTGCGCCAGAGAGCGTTTTTCTTATGCCCCGAAACCCCCGAAATTTGAGATTGGAGAGTTATTGAAGGATATGTACCCAGTTTTGATTCTACCTGCTTCCTTTCAGGAGTAACTGACTGAAGAAAGGTTTGAGGTGAAGGATGGAGCGATCTAGGAATCTGGTAAATTCCCCAACAGTAAAAACTTTACCCAACCCTACCTACAAGTACTCACATCTAAACCCAAATTTCCGAATTCTGTCGCTTTAGTCTTACGCAGAGAATCGATGCCAAGTGTCGGAAGAGTGGACCTTTAACTCTAGTTCCATCGATAGGGAAGGAACGCCTACATCTCGTCCAGGCTGGCTCCAGCTCTTGAACACCACTCAGAGTTCACATGGATAATAGATAACACCATTTCCAACAGATCATTGCTGTCCCTCGTATATTTTGTATATTTGGTACCCTAAGGGGGAAGGTAGGATGACAAAACGGGTGCAAACGATTCAGAGACTGAAACCAGTTCTATTCGCCCAAAGACAACTTAGTTTACCAGCGTCACCTGAATAATATCTTAACGCCAAGAGGTGGCACTTTCTGGTGAGCAGCGAGGCATGGGAACAGTGGTATAAAAAGAGTTTTATTCGATAAAATTGTTAAAGATAGAATGAGAAAGTATATTTTCCGGGATAGAAGTCCTAAGTTCCCATTCATCCGAATATCTTGCGCCATTTTTATAAGAATATAACCATCCATGGTACAAAGCCAGGTACCAACTTATTTTTTGTGGAGCGGCCTTTAAAGGCACATTCCAACAGCCAAAAACAAAACAAAAACAAAAAGCCAATTTGGTTTATAGAGATAATTGAGTCGACCCAAGCAACCTAAAAGTAAAGATCCATAAAAGAATGTGCGATGATGGTGAGGCGTAGACAGTGCCATGTACAAACGGACTAACACTACAAGGTATATAACTAGCTAAACGGGGAAGGACTGTCGATTCTCACTCTCTCAGCGAACAGGTCGCAATCCCCAAGATACAAAGGAAAAACAAAAGAAATATAGGGAGAAGGGCTAGACAGCTTCCGTGGTGTAGGACATATCTACGATACGAGGAGACTCATATTCTGAGTCTCAAGCAGTCCGACCCAATCCCAAGATCGTAGAAGCCCACTATCATGGTTTTGCCACATCAGACGAATGAGTCCTTCTGTGTTGTCGATGTTTCCGAAATTCCTCCAATGTCGTAGTTTCTGGAACAGGGTGGTGATGTCCCACCGGTCGGTTTTGGAGGTGCATAATGCTCCGAGGATGAAGAGAGGGAAAAGGAGAAAAGGTAGAGGGCCTCCGTGTTCGATGATCTCCGAGATTCTGATGACGTTTTCAGAAATCAGCCCGCGAATTTTGGGGTCTTGCAATTGTAAGGGCGCGATGATGGACTCTAGCCAAAGGAAGAGTGAAACGCGATAGAGTCCAGCTATCTGACGGGATTGAAGCGGGACTTTTGGTCTCCAATTGTTGAGTTCTTGCTCGATATTCAGTCCGATGCTGCTCACTTCAGCGACAGAATTCGCATCGTTTGATAATGATCGAGTTCGCAGTGAGGATATTTTTACCGTGAACTCACTGAAGCTGCTTACAAGACCAATCATGGAGAGGTCGTGTGGAGAGACGGCTAGGCATCGAATGCTAGGCTTTGGAGGGCCCTGGAACTGGGCTGTCACAGATGCCAGAGAGTCGTGATACAAGAAAGGTTCCAACAAATGCTGATTGATGGTCGTTGAAATAGTCTCACGACCATCGCCCTGGCCCATCTCCAACGGAGAACCCATAATCAGAACTTCCCTCGCTTTGTCGAGATATGCATTGGATGCGTTATCTTTTGACCCTTGACAGTTCTCATACATGCAAAGGAGAAGGAAGATGGTGAAAATATGCTCTTGATACTGAATCAAGCGATGGTCAGAATTTTGGTGCATACTCCTGAGAGTAGGAATATAATTTGATTGTGCATGCACAGCTTCTTCGTGAAGTTGAAAGGTCTCCAAAACAATGTCCTCCCTGGTTCCTAGTGGAATAAGTCGCATTAAATGGGCTCCAGCGAGGCTCAGAAGAGCAACCATCACAGTCCTGTCCCCAAGCGCCCGCAAAACAACAGTTAACTTAAAGGGCTTTGCCTCGTTGTTTGTCGTGGTGAGAATTCTCGATAAGACGTCCGTGAAGTGGTGGTATAGCTCCCTATGTAGATTTGTTTCGATTCCAGGGATGAGACATGGTAACGGCATAGGGACGCAGTTTTGGAAGTTACAGTCGAGATACTGAGGAGCATAAGGATCCAAACCGGCGAAACTGCTGGTAGGCGAAATAGAGAGCATATTCCAATCAGATCACAGAGATTCGTTGAAGTCAAAAGATGACACTGGAGATGGATATTGAATAATTGGTTCAATGGATGCCAATTCTTCTTCCAAGGAGATTCCTTTAGAAGCGAGAGCTTTCTTTCCAACTGGAGTTGTTTCCCATCGTTTTTATTCAGGGTATCTGGCTGTAGGCGACCTTGAAGTTAGTGCTGCCCTTTCAGAGGTATGTCGTAGGGTTGCCCAGGTGAGATAAGTGTCTTATCTCTCCTGAAACAACCGAGAGAGGGGAAAAGACCTCGGGGGATACTCACGACACTTTGCTCCAATGCTACTGCAGTTATCGCAGTCTGGCCTACCCTCATCGCATTTTTTCCTTCTATAGAAACATGTACTGCAGCCGGTTCTGACCCACCGAATTTTCTTTGGAGGATCCTTGGATCTATCTGGAGCTGCCCCCCTGCGAACTTTTGCAACCATTGTGATCTGGCCAGATTGACTAGAATGGTGTGATGATGAAGCGAGCGAGAATGGGACAGAAATTTTGAGAATGACGATGGACTGCGACAAGCCGCAGAGATGAAGGAAATAAATAGTTGATCGTAAAAAGGGAATAAGAGCAAGTGGAAAAGAAATGAGAATGGGCGGTGGGATGATGGTGTGAGGATGTGTGGAAACGCAAAAGAAAAGAAAAGGGGCGGTGGGAGGATGGTGTGAGGAAGTGTGGAAACTCGAGGACGAAGAACACGCCGGATACTTACAATAAATGTGAAGGCAAGGTTGACAGGCTGGATCTGCGAAGAGATGCAGGAAAGTGCATGAGGCTTCCATGTTCAATTGGACATGCAGCGATATCAAATGACCCCCGAAGGAAGTTGGTGGAGGCAGACTCGACCAGATTGCTGGGCTCTCGAGGGGAAGAGTCCTATATGTAAAATTCACAATGATACCAAAATAGGGATTGAAACGAATTTTAAAGGTAATTGAAGCGACCAAGATCTTGAAGTGAGGGTGGGAGAACGAAATCTAAAAGTATATAAAGATGCTAACCACATATCGGCAGCGGGGTGAAGAAAAAGCCATAGAGGAGCGGCCGAGAAGCATCAAACTAATGGCACAAAAGTGGCATTTTGCATGACAAAAAAAAAGAAAGTTGATGAGGCACGAGTGGTGGAGTAAAAGTCGCTCAGGCGACGGACGACAAAAGAAACGTGATGAGTCCCCCTTTGTAAGATCCATCTCATCATATTTCGCGTCCACCACCTCCGCCTTTTTATTATTTAACAGCCAGTCAGACCGTCGCCTCACTTTCTCGGCTTTTAGATTCAGATTCAAGGTCCTTGAATCGGGTCGCATCCTCGAGAGAAGTGACAGATAAGAATATTTGGATGGGTAGCATCCTGCTGCGATCATTATTTGTAAATTGTTCGCTCAAATGGTCTTATCACGACTCCAGCTGTCCGGTTGATGGTACTTGAATTCATGTATCTTGAGGTCGCAATCACAAAGTCGGCGGTTGAACTTTGAATTCTACAGAAGGCTGGTTCCCGGCAATTCGGGTTTTATGGCACAGCAACTCGAATTAGTCGACAAAATGTTGGTTTAACCTTACCATCATCTTGATAACGGGAAAATTCAAACCGCCATCTCACTCCTAATTTGATACACAACTATTGGCTTTCAATCTTGTGCGAGGCGGGTTTGGCGGCAAGATTTTAAACCCTTGCTTGTTGAAATTCCTAACGCCAGAGGTTTGGTTGTACTGCGAGGCGAATTGTTTGCGCTCAAACGCGTAAGCATGGCTTTTCATGTAGTGAGACTTTAGTATTACGATTGTTGATTCTAGATTCAGGTCTTTGTGGGGTAGTGACGGGCTCAATTTATCAGTTCAATGTGATTTGTTGATCTCTGACTTCAATGGCTTGTTCCGAGAAGCGATTCGATCTCGTGCATCAAGTTTACCATGATTGCTTCATGTAATATTCAGGGCGATGAAATGTCGTGTTCCCTGATATCATTATCTCAATCGCTTAACTTTAGGCAGTTCGATCCCATAGGACTAAACCGATCCCCCAAGTTTGCTTGTCATTTCCAAAATCCGGGTCTTCCAGCACTCTCAGTAAATACCCAGAGCTATTTTTCACCGTCTGTGCTTCACTCTCGATTTCCCAACAAAAATCTTAAGCTCCCATTAAGACATCACACTCAAATTGCTCCCCTTCTGGGGTGTGGAACTCAGTTGTAACCGTTTTGCTACCTGGAACATCTCTAAGAGTTGCTTTGATAGATCACAGAAGCCAGGACGTTGTCAGCGCAAAACGTATATATGTTGAAAAGGCCGCCCATGTCAGAGACACAGGCCCGAACGTTGTGTGTTTGAGGTGCCATCATGAGCAAATTTACATGAACGAAGATATTTGTTAACGAGTGCAGTAAGTGTGCGCTAGTAGGGATCCAAACTTCAACGCCCTGCATCACATCAACAACACTGCCAAATTTTGTAAAAATTGGGAACAGTATACACTTGTATTTAAGGTTAATTCTTGTGGTTCACAAAGGTGCGACTGGAAGCCCCACTTACATTAACACACCCTGTACGATTCCCCGCTTCTGACCTTCACCATTATACCTCCCTCGATTCACTAGAGCAGACGTAACGGTTATAAATTCATTATTTCTCGCTCCTTTGGTAGAAACTTCTCCCATTTATCAAAGGTTTCCTTTTCTATGGATTCTAACTCCTCTGACGGCATTCTTTCACGTCCAACATACATGTAAAAATGCTATTGAGAGTCATTGACCTTATCTAGTTTGTTCTATCAATACATTACAACCATTTATAATTCTGGGGAGTTAGATACTACGATTAAATCTCGGAGAAAAAGGACGTCTCGTGAATTGAGTGAAAGTGTAGGGAGTGAAGCCAGAGTTCGCTGCCATGACCGCGGCCTCGCTTAGAACCCCCTTTGAAGTCAAGATCGAAGAATTAACTGTTGGTTGATAAAAATACTACATTGGAATTCCCGAAAGCCCTTCCGCTGTAAAAGTGCGCTAGGGCAGTTGGTACAACTCCGTTGGAGACAATTTTTAGAAGCTGTGCCATTTGAGAAGCATATTTATGTTCTGAAAGTCGGGGATCTCCATGCACACAGGAAGAGGTTGAACAAAGAGATGTTAAATGATATAGTATTCATTAAATATTCTATTCTAGACTAGTTCTCATCAAATAAAAAGTACGCGAAATTGTACTCAAAAGCATGTCAAGTTATACTTGCTGCGCTGCTCAAGAACCAAAGTCCCTCAAATTGGTGTCCCAGTCGTGATCAAAGTTGTAAGGGGCCAGTGAAGACCAGGGATGGTCAAGCTGAAGAGGAGAAGAATCCGCGAACGATTCTGGCGGCGTTTGGTGGTACCCAGGCTGTGTGTTCTCAGAGTACCCAGGAAGTTGAGATTGAACTGCGGATTCGATGGCTGTTGTGTTTGCCACATAATCAGATGAAAGGGGTCTGGACGGTGATTCTTTGGTGAGGGAAATTGCCTCTCTAATCAATTTCTCGACCTCTTCTTTTGAAGGGTGGTATTCTGCGTCTGGATTTTCTGCTTGCACTCTCTTGACCTCCTCATCCCAGAGAGTTTTCCAGATTTCAATGACGCGCTCTGTTTCTGGATATGTCGGTATTTGAGGGTCACCCCCTTGAGGATCAACATAGTCTGAAATTTCTGTTAGATAGGACAATCGACTAAAGCCAAAAGGACTTACAGGGATAAGCAGGTCGAGCAAGACCTTTGTAGATTGACTTTGGGAATAATATATCCCATACTTCAAACCATTTCTCCGGTTCGGATTTCCTCTCTCCACCTCGGGGTTGGGAAAGGGAGGCTAGGATCTTGCTCCATTCAATCTCCGTGATCGTCTCTTTCTTCTCGACCAAGAGGTGCGTTTGATTTTCGCAACGAGGCTCCTCCTTGTCCGTATGATAGCTCAAGGCCTCTAAGTTGTCAAATATTTTCCAGCATCTCTGGCATTGTGGCATGCGGTGGCAACTTTCGAAATGCTCTCTGCGATTTGGTTAGCACCAAGGAGTGTGGTAGTGGGAGTATTCGTTTGAGTGCTCACTTCAAGTGACGAACAGGGATGAATCCAGGACCCATACAGGGCGTGTAACGACCGCCTGTGCTTTCAATTTCGTTGTGAATACAATATCGCTTGGGGTTGAAGATGTTGAAAGGACAGGCATATTTCAGCTTCTGAATCTTTGAATATGCTTTGGCCCGTGGTTTGCGTTTGGAAGTAGTATCTGCGTGCGAAGTACGATTCCCCGACTCAGATTCGGTCCTCTTTCTCTTAGAGGTCCGAGATGCCATGGAACCTTGAATGGGGTTGACATTCGTTGATCCATTTTCGAATAATGAATCTCCATCCTCTTCCACATTGCTAGAGTGTATTCCAAAGCCAAAGACTATCGCTCGAAGGGGTGCTGGTAGTTGGTAGAGATGGGGGATGAGTTCAATGGCACGATCCGCCCCCAGGACTTGTATGATTGCTGTGTTCAGTGCTTTAAAAGCGTCCTCGTCTTCGTCAGACTCCGATTCGAATTCCTCCTCATCAGAGAAGTCGGTGTGAGTCGTTTCTGGGTTTTTCACAAGTTTGCGGGTCTGCGGTACAGAGCAATGACTTTCACTGCATAGAGTTAACACGACAAACAACGAATAGTAGCCAGCAAACTTACTCAGAAGCGACACTTGAGTATGTTCCGGTTCTCTTTACTGGTAGAGGCTCAATTGGATCAATTCCTCTTGCTTGCTTTTCAAAGTTCGACCGGCTGGACTCTACGCGAAAGAAGAGACGGACACCGCTTTCTAGGGATGGTTCATCGATAAAGCGAGTCACCTGGTAGCTCAAGGAACTTGATCCAGAACTCTCAAGTAAATCGGCGTTGTTTGTGGAGCACTGGACCAGTGCTTTCGGTTTCCCAAGCGAGTGTCCTCGAGACCTAACTCCATAGCTGCTCGTGGACCCCGCTTCACATCGAAGGGAAAGGCTGGAGGAGATGATGGAATCGTTCATTGGAATGGTTGCTAAGGTGTGAAGTGTTGAACAAAATGCCTCAAGGGGGTGCCCTTATGCAACAGAGGGCGACTCTTGGGAGAAGCGGTTGTTGCGAATCGAGCCATGCTGATGGTGTTGCGTGCGGTTTTGACATTGTTGACTCGAGGTTTCGCGCTCAACTGCGCCGGAACACCTGTGATGCTGCGCCGATGGTTTGGTTATTTGTTCCTCAGGATCAGGGGAAACTCAAGGCATTGATGCATGATACCCTGGTTGCACCAATTGGCGAACAGCATCCATTTGCTATAAGGCGACGACGAGGCAATTTTAAGCTTGAAAGATCTAAGGTTAAGCTTATTTCAAGAAAAAAAGTGCATTTTTCATACAAGGGAAAAGAAAACCGCAGAAAGACAATGCATTCGCAAATGCTTTTGAAGTAGTCAACGTTTCCTAGAAGGTACTCGGCAATTCCCGGCGCTCAATTGAGCGGGAAACAAACCATTGCTTCCAGCTCAGCAAGCGCAAGTTTACCGCAATACCAAATGGTCTTCATCCAAGAGATTTCATTCTGAGCTCAATGACTGAGTGAAATCTCAGTATTGCCCACCGCAATTCTGCCTGGATAGCTCGATAAGAGAAGCGCAATGCCGCGTGGAATTGCGATCAATATATATACGAATTCTATAATAAGGATGTGCTTTCCGCATTCCCCAACTTATAAAACATGAACCAATCTCCTTGTATACTAAAGATGACCGCAATCACACCGATTCGGACCGCCTCGGCATCACCTCAACCTGAACCCATCCGTTGGCCACTAGCCGTTGAACAACGCAACAAGACCTATCTTTACACCCTTAACCTCTCGCAAGTGGATACTGGCCCAGAGGTGATTGGAAAAACCAAAGCGTTCCTTGAACGAGTCCTTTTGGTGCCTCATTGGAAAGAATTGCTCTCTTTCAAGCATCTCGTTGGCGAGAAAGTACTCTTGACCTCTGTATGTGATCCAAGATAACCCTCAAACGAATTTTTGGGGGCTAATTTTTTTATGATAGTTCTCTGATATCCACCTCGAGGAAGGTCAAAGTGACTATCACGAGGTGTTTCCCACCAACCACCAGCCAAACCCTCGTCCTTTTACTTTTACCGAGGCAACAATCTTGGAGGAATACAAACAAATTGCGACAAACAGAGAAAGTCAAAGAGTCCTTCTACTAAGATATACTGTCAACTTGGGTGAAATTCGGATTGCCGTCGCCGTCGGAATGGCATTTAGTGTTAGCGTAGGAGTGATTGTTGGGCTCTCAACGCATCGGCCTGAGCTGGGGTTCATGACATGTGCTGGTATCACGGCCATTTTTGGTGTATTAGTTGGAGTGCTGGTTCGGAGTTAGAATTGTTTGATCGATGGAAACTGTGTTTTTCTAGTTTCATTACTTCTTAAATACGAATAGAAACTCTCGTACCGGAGACATCAGAGCCCTGCGTTGGTTTTCGCTAAAGAAGCTGCCTTCGTTCCTTTGAAATTATTATATTCTTCGCATGATTCACGGAGTACGTTCATTCCATATTACTTGAATGCAATGCCGTGAAAATACAAATAGCCGAAATAACCGGCGCAAGGAAAGAAGGCGCCCAAAAAGGCCAGAAAGAGAATCCAGCTCTGATTGTTAGAAATGGCTTGTACTGGCTCCTACATAGCTTCTGTTCAATGGATATACTTTAAAGCCCCAATCTCCTCAAGAAATACACACCCGGAATTTCCTAGATCCGCACTGCGCAGGCGAAAACGTCAAATGCCAGGACCGTCTAAAGAATTAAATTACACCGATCTTGCCAAACTAGTCGAGAAATCAAACGATACTGTTGAAATTCCGAAGATAGAAGAGCGAAAGTTCCCTGCATTTGCTCCTCAACCAATATCAGCCTAACTTAATTAGACTAGGACACATCCAATTCGTGGTTGAGGTGGTTGCATAAACTTCAGCGATGAGATCCATTTCTTGTTTCATAGTGTTTTGCAAGCGACATCAGGACGTGGTACTGAGAATTAAAATCCTAGGCACGAGTGTATTTCTTTTTCTTTTTAATATTAGGTTGTTCAAAATAAAGTTCAATCATCCTCTCCTATACATCTCATGAATTGGGGTTGTACCAAACAGGCTCATTGCTTCCTTCATCGTAATGCTTATAGTTGCCTACAGTCGAATCCCATGTCCAATATTCCGAAGCCTCACTTTCGGCCTTCCTCTTCGCTTCGTCGAGAAGAGAGTGTGTTGTGGAATCTAGGGTTTGGCATGGGGTGATGAGCAAACTTTTATCTTGTGGTTGATGTTTCCGTGGGTTTGCCTCGTCGTGAGGTGGTTGGCTGAGCCAGCCATTGTTTAGGGGAGCTGCGGATGAAGGCGTCGAGATCATGTCCCTGCGCTGTGACTCCGAAAAGGGGTGTGTGCTGTTTGCCGAGTGAGCACTTTCTGTGTTGGAAGTACTGGCGGTTGGTGGCATTGTGGTACGCATATAATTTGGCCAGTACTCAGATAAAAGGAAACCACTGAATGAAGGTAGGCTTGTTGTGGTTCGTGGAGCCTCAGATGGTGTCGTCGCTGTTGATATGGAAACAAACTGGCTACTATCGCAAACCAGTAAATCGTCATCGATTTTTGAGTGTGCTGTAAAAAGATACTGCAACTCTTGCTCAAGCTCCGCAAGTGTGGGGAAATTACTCCCCACGACACTGGATAAAGCAGGAATTATTTTCAAGGGCAAGACCGTGCGATCGCTTACACCCTTCCTGAAGCTCTCTGCGGCTTGCTCCGAAATCCGAGCTTGTGTGTGCGAACTCCTTTCCGATGTCGAATTGGTAATACCCCGCAGTGTACGAGTTTGAACTCCTGGACTACAACCAAACATGAGTTTGAAATGAGCCTTAGGTTCAATGTGGAATCCTGCTTCCTCTGAGAATTGTCCGAGCTTCCCACAACTCCAACGTATGTTGAGGAACTTTTCGTCACTTTTCCCACGCTGTATAAATAGGGTTTTCGCTTTCGTGTGGTTGATGTTGTTTTTCGAGAGGTAATCGACACAATCTTGAGATACCCAGTTTTGTTGACTCCTGTGATCGCACAGTGCTATGATGGGTACCCTGTGTCTCATTCGGATTTCCTCTAATTGCTCGATTTCGATAATTACGGCATATATATCCTAGGAACAGAGTTAGTTAGGCTGTTGAGCTTAGAACCCTAAGAATATTGTGCAACTCACTTCGCCCTCCCGCGACGAATATGTGCTGTATGAAGAGTTTCGCCCCTCGTAATTGACAAAGGGCGCATTCTGGTCAGTCATTCATAAGACTCGGGAACCAAAGTCCCTGAAGATGGCTAAAAGTGAGCCGCAAGGCTACAGATGACCATAGGATGATGGTATTTCGAAACAGCGAGACTCTTGGACTGCGGGCGGTTATATTGCACGAGGCTTCCTGGCAGGTTGATGTTGTTGGCCGCTTTGGCTGTTATAAGCTATGAGGTCGCGGCTCAGCGACCTAGGGCAGTGACCAAGGCAGTGTTGTCTGACGGTTGCAGATTTTCCCGCGTGTGGGATCAGGGGCGAAAATAGGATCGTGATTGGTCGCAGCCTGCGGGCGAATTCATAAGGCATCAAAACAAAGCTCCTTGGTAGCATCTTGGAATACAGACTGAGGCGTAGTTGTTATATTTCCACTGTGATATAACGTTGAAGCATAAATCCCACAAAGGTGTTGAATCTGTGTGTCCAACTTCAATTGCTTTTTGATATCGAATGGTTGCTCCACTGAAGAAAATGTCAGAAGGGTATCAGAAGCTTGCTGAATTCATGGTCGACAAAGACTATTCAATCCTCAAAAAGTTCAAACATGTTGCTTTTCGTGATTTGCTCTATAGGCAGGCAGAGTTGGTAGCGCTGGAGGCCGAACATACAGATATTTCGAATCGTAACAAGACCATGGAGGGCGAACAGGGCTTGTATGACGGTAACTGGGAGATTCTTAGTACTTCAGCAGCGGGCGGAGAGCAGTGGCAGAAGGTCTTGGAAATCCGAGAGAAGGTATGGGAGTATTGTACGGCCTCAGTCCGAACTTTTCTCTAGAGCTAATTGTCCTAGATAAGTGTATGTCCCAATACCGCGAGATATCTAGCAGGACCAATCCTCGCAAGCGAGATATTTCGGTGGTACTGGATTGGGTGCAGCGGCCAGATCTTGGGGGCGGATTGGTCTTCTCTGGGTCAGATCTCTGCCCTCTGGATAGTTCTGTTTATCGAAGTGGACATCCAAACGATTTGATGATCCTGAGCGATCGTCTTGGTGAGAATGATGCTTTCACACGCTTGTTAGCTGGGCCAATCTTTCATGGAGTCGAGAAGTTGCTCCGTTATATTAAAGTAAGGCAACGAACCTTCCGAGTTTTGGAACAGTGGAGGGCTTCCAGGTTAATGTCTCAACAGAAGCCGTTGTTGTCTGACCCCGAAAACCAAGCGTCGCCGCCCAGCAACCTATTCGAGTATTCCGACAGTAGAATCATCGGGATCATCGATATTATTGGAACTATGCTAGCTTCCATGGCACCTCTACTCTCAATCATCGTCTTGCACTTTGTAGGAGACCTGGAAGCTCGGCTGCTAGTAATCTGCGTCTTCACATTCTTATTCTCTGGGATCCTTGCCTTCGTGACAAAAGCGAGACGAGTTGAGATATTCGCAGCCACCGCAGCGTAAGTACTGATGTAATGACTTGTAGATTGCGTTTTCTCACCAGATTTGCGTGCAAATAGGTTCGCGAGTGTCCAAGTTGTGTTTATCGGAACTGTTGATTCAAGTCAAACATAAATATATGGATATGGCGGTGCAGAAGGGTGAAAGACAGAGTTGGAAATACATACCTGGAAGAATGCATGGTTTTACAAGCAACAAATGTTCTCTTGACCTTGAAAAAGAAGATCTATGTGCTAAACGGAAGCCTACAGTGTCACTGATAGAGCGCCCCCCCCCCGCCTCCTGCAGCCAGCGCATCGGGGTAAGAATATTGGCTGTGGCCGAAGCCACTAAGACTTGAGAAATTCCATCCGGAGACCCCTGAGTTCGACACATCCCTTCTCACCCACAGCCTTGAATCTCCTAGAAAAACATACCTGAAAACTATTGGTATTTTGCCATCCAACATTTTGCTATCATCATGGGCCGTCATTACATTCTTTTCCAGTCTTTTACACTCCAGTGACCGTTGGCCACCACGAACAGCACATCTTCACATGGTGCAACCAACCCAAGAGTTGGGCTCTCTCATAACCATTCCTTGTTGTCCAACCAACGAAAATTCGTACCTGCTAGAATTTCTTAGAAGAATAGCCTTCATTGCAGCAGACAACAAACAATCATGAAGCAATTTTAGGAAGCAACGCCCCTCAACACGAGAAAACATTTCAAATACCACTGGTTTTCACCTCTTCGGGTACTCATTCAGAGAAGTACATCCTGACTGTTACTCTTGGGACCAACTCTTGCTATGGAATTTGTAGCTTTCCTGCTGGCACAAACGATTCTCGACTGAGACAAGCAAAAGGTGATCCAACTCAAAAGGCAGTCGGAATCGACATATTTCTATCTGATCTTCAACAAATCAGGCAGCGGGCTGCTCTGGGTTAAACGAACGCATAGATATAACCATCATTTACGATCTCCATCAATCTTCACCTCACCCCGCGCGTTACGCATTCTCAACGGCTTCGTATTATCTACCGCCGGCAGAGAAGAACATAAACCTGCAGTCTGGTTTCAGCAATTTTGTGCACAACGCCCACGAGATATCGAAACAAACAAAGACAAATATTATGGACAGGCGTGGGAAATACTGTGGGGGCGAAGAATTGGATGACGATGGAAGTCATGTACATCCTGTTGACTTGCAAATAACACTGGCTCGTCAACAAGAGATTTTACGCGATACTCGCGATGCCATCGTCTCGGGAGATATGACCCCAGCCAACGTTGCTGTCGCCCTATCTCGCACAGAGATGCATCGTATATCGGGAGGGAGCCCTTGGTCAAGCATCTCGCAACTGGGGCAAGTTTTCCATAAACACCGTACCATGGTCCAAGACGTGGAGCTCTTGACCATAAACAAGCATCAACCAAATCGCAGTCATGGAGCCTCGATATATACTCCACCGATTGGAAATCAGCCTTCAGACTCCAAACCTGTGATAGTAACACCGTCGAACTCAAAGGCCCCACACCAAGAGCAAGTCCTCGGAGCCATTTCTGGTTCGACAGCGGGACTAGTGCATCAACGAAGTAGCACAATGATGCTCGATAAATCGACAGCAAACAATGAGGAAGAGCCTTCCTCAACAGATGGAACGAACAATAGGACAATGACAAAACAGCGAACAGCCGAGACGCGGCTAGTTTCCAATAATCAACTGCCTGGCACAATTGACACGCTATCCGGTGGTGCCAACACCCTAAATTACGAGCCCACATTTTCATCAGACCGAAATATAGACGCATGGACGGTGGCTGTAAGCATCATCCTCCCCAAAGGCAAACAGGTAGCGGTGAAACTATTATACGACACTGGTTCGTCAGATAATATGATCACGGAGAAATTTGTCGAAACAAAGGGGTTTGCTAAGCGTCCCATCCTCGAGAAGGATGTGATCGCATACGAGACGGCGACTGGTCTTTTCGTTCCAAGGCACTATGTTGAGATTAAGGTTAGAGACGATGACAATGAGATGCCAAAATTTTCCAAAGTCACCTTCAAGATTGCCACAAAGCTCGGGGGCCACACGCTGCTCCTTGGTCACAAATTCATGAAGAAACATGGCTTTCGATTGCGCCGCGAGAAAGCCGGCAATGATTCATTTGTGTTGACAAGCAAACGGGCAGGAAAGGGTACGTCCACCTTCCCTTACTATTTAATAATTCAGCTGACATATATGAAGCCGAGAAAGAGAGTCAGGAGGCTGTGGCAGAACGTACCAAGCAAGCTCAAAAACATGCTAATGAGGTCAAGAGCTCCGGGTCGACAAGTACTGGTGGGGCCACTTCTCGTGAGCAACCAACAGGATCCTCCTCTCGCACCAGTCTGTCTTCTGGGACCAATCGAAAAGGGGCCTAATCATTGAATTCATGTTGTCATATCAGCGTTGTATTAAGGTCAGAGATAACTAGAGATAACTTCCGGGTTGTGGCACGTACCTACAAGAGGAATGGTTCGCGGCCCACTTCAAAACGTGACTTGGCTAACCTAAGAACTCCTCAGAGCAAATCGGCAGAGAAACATGCAGGACGGCGAAGTGGAGGATCCATCAAGTCTTCATTGTCGTTTTCAACATTAAAAAGGGTGTCAAAAGGCGGTAACGGACTTTCTCCAAGGACTCTATCTCTTTTTTTCGTTTTGTATGTTATTTATATTCGATAAAGAACACTTTTCTTATTCTGAACCATGTCTGCTTACAAAGGTGGTATGATTGGTAGACTTCTGTGGTACATACTGCTTTTCTCATGGGATGGGAGCGCATGCAGATTTTTTCAGTTGATGGGTGCTGTTTTATGATTATTGAACACTCTGATCGATTGAAGAATGGAATTACTTACGATTTACCATTCCTCGCGATATTACCCCGCTTGTTCCGTGTTTGTCATATTTACACTTTCATGGTGGCTTTTATGTGGCTTCTCGATCTCTCACATCCTCCCTGGATTTGACTGGATAGTACTTGCAGATAAGAATCTATTCCGGGTTGGTGTTGGTTGGATGCAAGATTTCACATTGGCACCTACCAGGATCGTTCATATACGGACGGGATCCGATGTAACGTCTCCCAGTCTCTTCCTCCTGGTGTTCTGTTGTAAGGATGTAGATCTGGTAACAAGGGGGACTGTTGTTCGGGTGAATTACGGATATAAATCACAAGCCATCACGTGCTATCTGCTTTCACAAAGATGATCCTTCTTTTTTACTAAGAAGGTTATTAACACAGTTAAGACGACTCGATATACAGACCTGGAATAGTTAGAAAATCTTGTCTACAAGTCACGTGAGGTACAAAGTTAATAGATTTGAATAGATAGAAGACTAAGTGAAATATTATAAGACTATAAAATTATAATTAATATATATATATTTAAATTCTAGAATAAATACATAGTTTCTATATTTCTTAATATATAAGGTTTTACTATAAACTAGTCTTTTTATATAATATAGATAATATAGTATACTAGAACCCTAGATACTCTAGGACTCTAGACACTTTTCCTTACTATTATAAATCATGTATTCACGTGATAAAGTAAAGCCTAGGCGACGTTCTAATAGAGCAAGTACACTGCCTAGAACCTTATAGTAATAGAAGGATCGCTTAGGTTAGCTAAGCGATCTAGGGATTTCTTTACACTATAATCACGTGACAAGCGACATAGCCGACGTGTCGACTATAGCGGCTATAAGTAGGAAGGTTTTATATATAACTAGCACGTCTACTATTAGATAGAAGCTTCGTACTTAACTTAATATTATATTATTATTACTACTTTAATAGCTTTATAGTTAAGTAATAAGTTTACCTCTAAGTAAATCTATTCTAATCTAAACCTCTTTATAAGTAACCTAACCCGACGAGACTTAGTTAACTAGTTAGTTTAAGAATTGTTATACTTACTCTACTACCTTATAACCTTAATATATAACGACATATATATAAGGTCTATAGTATAGGTTATAGAATCGTAGAAACTATTAATTCGAAGATTCTAAGCTAAGAAGAGAAGAGAAGAAGAGACAGAAGCCTAGAAGCTAGAGGCTCTTAAATATATAAGGTGCGTCTAGCGTATACCCTTAGCTAAGAGCTAAGCGAGAGATAACTAAGCGAGAGATAACTAAGCGAGAGATAACTAAGTAAGGGATAACTAAGTAAGAGATAGCTAAGTAAGGCATAGTTAAGTAAGGTATAGTAGCGAGGTATAGTAGCGGTTAGAACCGTTATATAATATATAATTTCTTAATAATTAGCTATAGAAACCTAATTCTAAGAAGTATAAATTATCTTAGCTATCGAAGCTATTTAAATAACGTAGTTTACCACCGAGCGACGTATATCACCGAGCGACGCACTTTTCTCTACCCTACTCCTTATAAACTTTAAGACGCGTTTTTTCAACTATTTATTATAGAAATTCAAACCTAAGAAGCGCGAATCATTCTAGCTATCAAGGCTATTCGAACGTCTAAAAATCTAAGTAAACACTCTATAGTAAAGATCTACAAGGTCCCTGAAGTAACACTTCGACATAGAATAGCTGGCCGAACCCATCGCCCTGAAATTAAAGCTAATTGTTATAAATTGAACAACTTAGAGAAGGACACGATTGTTTAATATATACTTGATCTAGATTCGAGAGGATTTAGGCCCTGTCTAACTAGTGTTGAAGATATAGCGAATCTCCTGCTCAAATCTCGAGGGGTACTATACGTTGGCAAGAACTAGGCATATCAATTCATTCAACGACGACTAGAGTTAAAGACGCGTTTTAATCGCGTTTACGACTTCTAAAGAGCCTTGTACAAAGATCTAGAGCTTATTAGCGTGTAGTATCGACTAGTTGAGAATATGCGGGCGAAATATAGTATTGTGGACCCCCTCTACTAATATTAACCTTTAGGTCTCACAGACTCCTTCCTTACAACCTAACTAATGCTCTTTTACAGACGACATTAGTTAAGAATCGGATTGCACGTCATCAAGGAAGCTCGCTAACCCCTATTTTCCAGACAGTAGCTGTATTAGCTAAGGGTATAGAGCTGTTAGCTCATGAGATGACTTTATTATCGGCCGAAGTCTATACCCTTCGCAAGGCAAATAAAGCACTAAGTAAACGCCGGAGGGCTAAAAAGACTCGGGCCCGTCAAGAGGGGGCACTTACTGTAGAGGATACGCAGGACGTATTAGCTTAGAAGGAAGCAGAGGAACAGGCTCGACGCGACAAGCGCTCTGAGGAGGGTAGGTAAAAGGAGAGGTAGCCGTCTAGGCGACGATGTAGTATCTATAGAAAGTCTAGTCATAATACACGAACTTATCAAGAGGCTATAGATACTTCTAGTTTATTAGATTCAGATTCAGATTAATTAATATAATATGTTGTGATTATTTAATTTTACCCTTTAGGTGGCAGGGTAGAGGAAAGTGCGTCGCTCGGTGATATGCGTCGCTTAGTAGTAAACCACGTTAATAAAAAAACTTAGTAGTCGCGCTACTACTAAGATATATAAAGTATCTAAATCTATACTTTCTAATAGAATAAATAGCTATACGACTCTTAGTAAACGCCGACTAGTAAGTTATAAGTTAACTAAAATAGAGAAGAAAGTAATTATTTAATATATATTTAATCTAGATATAAGAGGATTTAGGCCTCGGTTAGCTAGTATAGAAGATATAGTAAATTATATATTAGAGTTATATAGAGAATACTATATTAGAAAGAACTAGGCCTAACGCTTTATATAACGACGTCTAGAGTTAAAGACGTGTTTTAATCGCGTTTATAACTTTTAAAGAGTCTTATATAAAGATCTCAAGCTTATTAGAGTATAGTTCTAGCTAGTAGAGAATATATAAGCGAAATATAGTATTTAAGACTATAACTTTTAGAACTTTAATAAGACTAGTTTTATAATAGATATAATTAGTTCTACTATAGTTGTTATATATACGAATCGACTTAGTAGAGGTAAAGCTATTTAACCTAGTAATCGAGAATAAGCTATAGTAATTATATATATTAATAGAGAGAGTTCGAGTATACTACTATTTTAAGTAGTTAAAGTAAAAAACTATCTTACTAGTTAGTATATTAAGAGCGGCCTACTATATAATTAGGTTATAAAGCCGACTAGTAATAGATAAACTAATAATAAGATAAGCCTTAAATAGCTAGAACACTTTAATAAATATATATATAGTCGCGTATATAGACTATATCGAATACTAGTACTTATAACGGTTCTTACTACTACTATACCTTAAACTAGCCCCTAGCTAGTACTCGTCGGCTACTATACTTCCCGAGCCCGGCTCGGTTAGCTATAACTCTTAGCACTCCTTCTATATATAAGAGCTTCTAGCTCCTAGGCTTCTATTCTTTCTTCTCTTCTCTCTTTAGCTTAGAATCCTTATATAGACAGTTCTATAGTACCTAACTTATACCTAGCGTAGTTATATATTTATATATAGTCTATAAGCTATACGTGTTATTATATTATTCTAAGCTTACTAATACTACCTAGGAAGGCTATAGATAATCTCTCTGCCTGTCTATCTAGCGTGATAGAAGGACCCTACGATTCTTAATTACCTAGCTATAGTACTTTTTAAAAAGGAGTTAAGAAGATCTAGAGACTAGTAAGTCCTAGATATAACTACGTAATAAGACAAGTATTCCTTAAAGTAAAATAACAAAACTATAATTGCCACGATAGTACCTAAAGTACGCTCTACAAGAATAGGACAACGCTCTACTAACAATACTAATAACCCGGAGGATATAATCTAGGACAACGACAGCCTACTATAAAACGACAACTCGCCAGCGGCTCAGTTTAAGCATCAGCTAGACTCTGACTACAACAACGCCTCTAAAAGCTTAAACACATTACAAGAGCAAGTCCGAGCACTTACCTAGGACTAGTCGCGAACCTAGTAATTGCTTAAATAGCTCCTTAGCTGCCTTCCGCCTCTAAGCAACCCTGCCGCTGCTCTCTAGACGGCTGCTCCGTTACTTTAAAATATTATATAATTAATAGAATAATAAACTTCAGAATCAACGATATCAAGCCTAAGCCTAAGTACTAGCTATAAGTACTCAGTGAAACTACTAGACCCTTAGCCCCTCTCTAATAGAACAGACCCTATGTTCCTAGGTTAGAAGATCTAGATCTAAGGAAAATTTAGAAGTAATAGAGACTACTTCTAAGACAAGAAAGATAAGATGTTTTATATCTTTAATTATATAACAGGAGACGTCTAGAAACACCTCTAACCGCGAATTAACAAAGATTCTTAAACACGCTTTATTTTAGTAATAGAGATAATTAACTATCTTACTTCTATTTTTATTAATCTAAACTAAGTAAGAGATATAAGATATAACTATAATCGTCTAATAATAAAGATTATATAAACGTTCTAGGAATTCTAAACCTAGTTCTTATATCTAGCTAGAGAAGTATAGACTCCTTAGAAATACCTTTGCCTAGACTTATATAATTAACTAACAACCTTGCTCTAAAGAGGAATAGCGCTAATACTATATATGCTAGATACCTACTAGGATCTATTAGCTAGTTACTTGTCGTTAGATATAGAGCTAAGATATATTACTATAAGAGAGGACTACTAGAAGTTATACTAAGAAAGATCTACTACTCGACCTATATAACCTACTCGCTTCTCTACCTCTACTCTAAGCAATGTTATAGCTTCTGCTCTACCTGCCTCCCGACTTCTAGAAAACACTCTAGGCCTAACTCCTTATATAACACCTCTAACTACTTCTCGCGACTCTAGTAAGAAGTCTTATAAAGTAAAGCAACTAGTACTAGTAGATACCTATACTACCTGTTACAACTACTATAGAAAAGAATACTACGCTACTACCTGTTCTAAGCTAAGAAGAATTAATCTTAAGGAAATAGACGAAGAGGAAATAGTAGATAAGAAACTCTTATATAATAAGAGAAAAGAGGAACCCTAGGCTAAGACTTCTGCCTAGAGTATACTCTTAGTCTAGAAAAGATTAATTTAAGTTAATTAATAGATAGAAAGCACTTTATAGTTCTATATACTCTAGTAAATAATAGAATTATAGTTATAACCTACGCCTTAATTAATACTAGAGTAAATAGCTTTACTTTTATTAATACTACATTTATAGTTAATATAGCTAAGTTCTTTAACCTTAAACCTTAGAAGCTTATACGCGCTATTATAACTAAAGAGTTCGATAGTAAGTTAAGTAATTCTATTACTTATATTCTTACTCTTTAACTCTCTATAGATGTATACTAATAAACTAACATCCTCTTCTATATCCTTAACCTTAGAAACTACGAAATCATCCTTAGACTTAAATAGATAGCTTACTTTAAAATATAGCTTAACCTAGAACAAGGAACACTTATATAGCCTAACGATGAGAAACTCTCTCCGCTAACCTTCTAAAAGGAGATTTATCTACCTAGGAGCTACCTACGCCCTTAACGCTGCTAGCTGAACTACTAGCGTGATGTACTAGCTAGAGAGTATATAATGAATTAAGAGGATATACAACGTTAAGACAGCTAGTAAGCGACAATACTCTATGTAATCCTCTCTCGCCCTGTTCACCTATCCTCGCCTTATACTCTATTAGAAGAACAGGACTTAGGTTATAAGAGCTAGGAAACAACTAAGATTAAGACTATAATACGTAAGACTATTAGATAGAACACTTATAAATAAGACATACGCGATAAGATACGCCGGATATAGTAAGAGCTATACCTGCTAGACGCTACGCTCCTGTAGCCTCTAAGGAGCTCTTATATAAATAAAGAGCTCCTCTTACTTAATATTACTTATATTTTAGTAAATACTTTTTATATATACTTATACTACTAGAATAATAAGTTCTTTTCTACTAGTCTATATAAATTAGACTAGATGATTTAAGAGAAAGAGAAAGAGGCTCTTAAAGATAATAATAAAGTAACTGTCTAGGAAATTAAAGACAAGCTTCCTTCTTAGTATAGCTTATATAAAGACGTGTTCTCTAAGGCTACTTTAGATAAGCTCCTACCTTACCGCTTATACAACTACTATATATAGCTAGAAGCTACTAACACTCTTAATTATAGTCTACTATACTATTATTCTATAGACAAGCTTAAAGCTATTAAGTAGTATCTAGTTAAGAACCTTAAAAAGAGATTTATTAAGTCTAGCTAGATACTCTTTACCTCGTCTACGCTCTTTATATATAAGCTAAATAGTAGCCTTCGTTTCTATATTAACTTCTATAAGCTTAACGCTCTTACCTATAAGGACTACTATCCTCTACCTCTAATTAACAAGACTCTCGCTTACTTAGCTAATACTAGATTCTTTATAAAGCTAGACATCTACTAGGCTTTCTATCGTATTTATATAAACCTAGAATCTAAAGACCTTATAACGTTTTATACTAGGTATAGTTCTTATAAATGTAAAGTTCTTCTCTTTAGTCTTATAAACGGCCCTACAACGTACTAACGCTATATAAACGACATACTCTTTAACTACCTTAATAACTTCTATATAGCCTACTTAGATAACATTCTTATTTACTTAGACAACTCTCTAGAGCACGATAAGTATATATAAAAGGTTCTTTAGTAACTCTATAATACTAGCCTATAGGCAGATATTAAGAAGTACGAATTTAGCGTTACTCGAACTAAGTACCTTAGTTTTATAGTTAGTACTAATAGTATTAAAGTAGACCTAGATAAAGTCTCTATAATACACGAGTAGAAGGAGCCTTATATAGTTAAAGAAGTCTAGTCTTTCCTTAGCTTTTATAACTTCTACTAGCGCTTTATTTAAGACTATAGAATCGTTACTAAGCTACTTATACACCTAATAAAAGCCTTAACTCCCTTTGTATTTAATAAGCCTTGTCGCTACTCTTTTAAAGAGCTTAAGTAACGCTTAGTCTTATCTCCTCTTCTCTAATATTACGATCCTGCCTTAGAATATAAGCTAGAAATAGACGCTTCAGATAGAGTTATTACTAGCATACTCTCTTAATTATACTCTAATAGCGAATAGTACTCTATTAGTTACTTTTTAAAGACTATAGCCTCTATAGAATACAACTATAAGATCTATAACAAGGAGATACTAGCCATCGTACGCTCTTTTAACTACTAGCGCTCTAAACTCTAAAGCGCGCTCTTCTAGTTTAAGGTATATACTAATTATAAAGCACTTAAGTATTTTATAATAACTAAGTAGCTTACTAGCTACTAGGCTAGATAGGCTGAACTACTCTCTTAATACTCCTTTATAATTATATACTAAGTAGGTAAAGATAACACTTAGGTAGACGCGCTATTATAAAGAGAACAAGACGTCGGCCTATAGAATAAGCTTAAAGTATCTATTTATATAAAGGCGTTACTTTAGCTAGACTAACTAGACCTAGCAATTTTAGAGAACGATAGCCTTAAGCTAGCTCCCTTAGACAAAGTAATATAAGAGCTAAGCTAGCTTATCGATCGAATTTTAATAGATAATTATATAATAAAGTCGCTTAATATACTTAGAAGATAAGTAGAGGTATAGCTAGGAGACCTCTAGCTAGATAATAGATTACTACTCTACTAAGAATAACTAGTAGTCTCTATATAAGATATCTTAATAGTAGACCTTATTAGAGAAGCTTACGACTAGGTCTCTTCTATATACTCTAGAAAAGTAAAAACGGTATATATCCTTAGCTAGAGGTACTATTAGAAAGAACTTCTCTAGGACGTAGTATAGTATATTTATAACTACTATACTTATAAGCGATTCTATATTCTATAAGACTATACGCTAGAACTCTTATACCTACTACCGGTCCTAGAACGCTCTTAGTAATATATTACTATAGACTTTAAGTTATTCCTAAAGAACAAGTTAGAGTATAATATAGTCTATATAGTAATCGACTGTTTAAGTAAGTAAAGTGTCTCTATTCTATACTATAAGATAATAAATATAAAGGAAATAGCCTAGCTATATATAACGTATATCTATAGATACTATAGAGCGCTATAGATAATTATATTAGATAGAGGACCTTAATTTATATCTAAATTCTAGAACGAGTTCTACTATATACTAGGCATTTAGATCAAGCTATTAACAGCCTTCTACTCTTAAACAGATAGATAGACAGAAATTATAAACTAGTATTTAGACTAGCGCTTACGCCTCTTTATTAACTACTACTAGGATAACTAGTCTAAACTCCTGCCTATTATAGACTACGTCTAGCTAACGCTACTCTATAAGAGTATTAGAATATTACTATTTAAGCTTCTAAATATATATCTACTATATACCTCTTTTAACTAGAACACGCTAGACGTAGCTATAGTAATAGAAAAGCTAAACTAAGAAGAGGCCTAGTAGGTAGTTAAAAAGATCTAGAAGGGATAGGAAACAGCTTATATAATTATAAGAAAAGCGTAGAATAAGAAGCGAAGAGATATTAACCTCTACCGACAGAAAGTAGACTTTAAAGTAGGAGATAAGGTCTAGGTATCTATAAAGAATTAGAAGATAGAGCGCTCTAGCTATAAATTAGACTATTAAATAGTAGGTCTATATAAAGTAATTTAAAAGATTAGACACTTCTATAAAGTCAAGCTACTAGCTTCTATAAAAATACACTCTATGTTCTTAATAGACCGCCTATAGAAAGTATTAGACGATCCTCTACTAGAATAAGTAAATAAGCTACAACTATCTATATAGATTACCGACGATAAAGAGTAGGAAGTAGAAGAAGTAGTTATAGTAAAAAAGATAAGAAACACGCTATATTATAAGACTAAATAGATAGGACATAACGAAGATCTAGAGTAGTATTCTACTTCTAACTTTAAGTATTCTCTATATAAGCTAAGAAGCTTTTATATATTATACTCTATGTAACTAGGCCTCTCGCGTCGCTTAGGTGATTAGATTAAGGCTTATAAGGACAAGTTAGATTTATACAAAGAGTTAGACGATATTATAGACGCTTCTACAAGCTTAAGAGCAAGCTTCTTTATAAAGAGAGGAGTAATATAACAGTTCTCATCGCTACTATGCCTTAAACCAGCCTCTAGCTAGTACCTGTCGGCCACCGTGCTTCTCGAGCCCGGCTTAGTTAGCTATAACCCTTGGCACCTCTTCTATATATAAGAGCTTCCAGCTCCTAGGCTTCTGTCCTTTCTTCTCTTCTCTCTTTAGCTTAGAATCCTCGTATAGACAGTTCTATAGTACCTAACTTACACCTAGCGTAGTCGTATATTCGTACGCGGTCTATAAGCTATACGTGTCGTTATAGTACTAGATAGATATAAGAGTTACGAATTAGCTACGTTTTAAGAGTATTATAAAGCTAATAATATAATTCTTCTCTATCTCTCTTCTTATTTATCTTATTTAACCTAGCTACTCGATATTAGATATTTTAGTATTCTTAAATATATATATAGTATGACGACACGTATATAAGGTCTATAGTATAGGTTATAGAATTGTAGAAACTATTAATTCGAAGATTCTAAGCTAAGGAGAGAAGAGAAGAAGAGATAGAAGCCTAGAAGCTAGAGGCTCTTAAATATATAAGGTACGTCTAGCGTATGCTCTTAGCTAAGAGCTAAGCGAGGGATAACTAAGCGAGGGATAGCTAAGTAAGGGATAGCTAAGTAAGGGATAGCTAAGTAAGAGATAGCTAAGTAAGGTATAGTAGCGAGGTATAGTAGTAGTTAGAACTATTATATATAGACGTTAAATTAAGACCTTTATTAAAGCTTATATAAATTATATTACTAAGGTCGAATTCTTTATAGCCTTTTATATAGCTTATAACTAGTTAATTATAACTTAAAACGCTAAAGCCGAGTTCTATAGAGCTAGTCTAGTACCTCTAGATCCTTAGACTATACTCTCTAAGCTAGATGTTATTTTATAGACTCTAATACCTCTAAGTATTATAAATTATATATATACGTGACTAGTAAAGACTAGGCGACGCTCTAACAGGTTAAGTACTATTATATACTCTTATAATATTAGATAGGTCGCTTAGGTTAGCTAAGCGATCTAAAGATTTTATATAGTTATAATTATATAATAGTTCTCTAAGGATTCTCTAGAGATCTAAAGAGGTTCTAGAATCTAGAATAGATCTATAAGTAGAAAGGTTCTATATAGTACTAGTACGTCTACCTTTAGATAGAAGCTTTATACTTAACTTAATATTATATTATTATTACTATATTAATAGCTTTATAGTTAAGTAACAAGTTTACCTTCGACTAAACACCTAGTCTACAATTAAACCTCTTTATAAGAATAAACTCTAGCGATACTTAGTTACCTTAGTTAGTTAGTTTAAGAATTATTACACTTTAAGTATCTAAGCTTAGAAGTTCGAATCGTAATGTCTCTAAAGGCTACTTCTATTACTAGCTCTAGTACTAGCATCGTTAACGTACTAATCTAGAGTACGCCTGCCGCGCTCTAGAAAATAACTACTCTAGACGACGATAATAACAAGAGTATACTAGATATACTAGAGCTATACAGAGTCGAAGCTCTAGAGACTATACGAGTTAAGCTATCTAACATCTACTATAGTAAACGACAAGAGCTAGAGTTATTTCTAATATAAATAGAAATCTACTTTAACTTTAATAAAGATAAGTTTAATAGTAATAGTATAGTATCGTCTATCTTTACTATCTCCTACCTTTAAGAGACTACTCTCGAATAGATATAACTATACCTAGAGGACTTTTTTATATATAAAGCCTTAGTAGAAAGTATAGCTAATATATAATTAATATTTAGATCTTAGAACAGATTTAAAATCGCTATATAATAAATGTTTAGTAATATCGATACTATTAAAATAGTAATATAGAAGTTACTTAACCTACGCTAAACTAGATTAGTAATTAATTATATAAATAAATTCTAATACTATAGAAATAGAATAGAGTAAGATTCCCTTACTCTTATAGAACTCTTATAGAACTCTTCTATAGAGGACTTAATATTAAACTATAAGAAGAAATAGTAAGATAAAATCTAAATTATAAAGACATCGCTACTATAATTAAAGGAGTAATCTATTTAGATAACCGTCTATAGGAATTTAAGAAAACTAACTCTCGCCTCGAATTCAAGAAGTATAAATAGAACCGGCTAGACTACTAGAACGATTAATAAGTAAACGCTATCTAGAAGAAGACTTCTAGAAAGTAGAAGCTCTTCTAGAAAGAACGAAACCGACAACGTAAGTAGAACCTCTACTTTTTATATAGCCTGTCTAGCTATAGAGTAAGTAACTATTGTAAGAAGGCTAATTCTTTAGAAAGGTATTAAGCGAATACTATAACTAGAAAGGAAATAGTATTACTTAAGAGATTTAAACTATCTAACGAAGAATAGGAAGCTTATAGATATAGAACGTAAGTAGAGAATAAGGTAAATTCTATTCTTAAATAATACTATAAGAAACGTTCTAAATTAGAATATAATCTACCTCTATAATATAATATAGAGATAGTAGAGTTATTATTAGACTTATTATTAGAATTATTAGACGTGTCTAGTTAAGGAAACAACTAGGATAATAACTCTTAAGTAGAGGAAACATAGATATTTATAGAATGTTTTAAATATAGTAACTAATAGATAGACCTTAATAGAAATAAATTAGACTTTTAGGCCTCTTATATAACTAGAGGACAGGCTCTAGAAGCGCTAGAACGATTTTAAGTTTAGAATAATCTTCTAATAAGTATTATCTTTAGAAATCTTAAAAGTAATCTAGATATAATAGAAGGAAAACTAAATATATAAGCTATTAAGAATATCTTCGAGTCTACTCTTAAGTTATAAAGAGAAAGAGACTAATCTTTTACTTAACTATAAGTAGAAGAATACTAGGCTCTAGAAGTTATATTAGAAGATATAATTATATAGTAACATTATTATCTAAAATCTATATTAGCCTAGGAATTAGAGAAATAGTTTACTAGTAATAAACCTAACTATAATAGAATTATAGAATAGTAAATAGTTTATAGAGTATTTAAAGGTAATTTATAATAAGTAACACTCTACTCTTAGAGAAGTAACTCTTAAGTAGTAGAAATCAGCTAGAGAAAGCGAAGTTTTATAGTATACTTTATTAGAAACGAAATTTATACTATATTAGAAGATAGATAGTTAATAGTAACTATAAAGATTAGAGAACAGGAACTCTAGGTTATAATTAACTTAGAAGCGATAGATAACTTCCTTTCTCTATTAGTACTTAAGAAGCTAAACGTCTCTATTAAAAAGATAGAACTATACTATCTAGATATAGTTAATAGAATAGACATAGTATATTAAAATAGAGTTATTAATTAGTAAATAATCCTAATATAAATTACTATTAAAGGATACTACTTAGATATATAATTTAATATTATTAAGATTAGAAGCTAGAATATAATACTTAGTATACTATAGATTAGAGAATATAATCTAGATATCGACTAGAAAGTCTAAATAATAACTTTTAGCTAATATAACTATAAAGAATTATAGCTATAACTATATAGCTAGAACGAGGTTAGCGTTACCTCTTCTAAGGCGCTAAGATACCTTACTAAGGGTCCTCTATAGGTTAGTAAGAAAGCTAATAACGTAATATCTATATAGTATAGAGAATTCGTAGAACTATTTAAGAATCTAGAGAACTTATAAGCTCTACTAGAATATTATCTATAGGATTATAAGATTAAATTAAAAGAGAGTTATAACCTTAAGAAATAGAAAATATAGCCTTATAGTTAGATTAAGCTATAATACTTTAAAAGCTATATTATCGAAGGTTTAAAGAAAGGTTATATTTAGAGATCTAAATCATCTATTCTATTAAATATACTAGTTATTAGTAAGAAGGACGACCTAATAGGTCAAGTCTATATCGACTACTAAGATATAAATAATATAACAATTAAGGACACTTATCTACTACTAGAGAGATAATATCTACTAGATAGAATTAGCTCTATTAAGATATTTATAAAACTCGACTAACGGAACGCTTATACTCTAATTAGAATTAAGGTAGATAATAAGTAGAAAACTATATTTAGATTACTCTCGAGACTCTACAAGTATATAGTAATACTATTTAGATTAGCTACTACGCTAGTAACCTACTAGAGGTAGAATAATAATATTCTAGAAGGTCTTCTAGAGGTAATAGTTATCTACTATCTAGATAACATTCTAATCTACTTAGATAGAGTAGAGGAATATAAGAGTTATATATATAAGGTTATAAAAAGACTCGCTATAGTAAACTCTTAACTTAAGTTGTTAAAATATAAGTTTAGAGTAACTTATATAAGGTTCCTAGGCTAGATAATCTCTCTAGAAAGAATAGAAATTAATCTAGATAAAATAAGAAACGTTATTAACTAGGAATTACTAAAAAACGTTAAAGACATTTAACGTTTCTAGAGATTCGCTAACTTCTACTATTAGTTTATAGTAGACTACGCTAGAATATCTAAACTAATAATAAACCTTATATATAAAGAAGTACCTTTTATATAGAACGAGATTATAGAGATAGCCTTTTAGATAATAAAGAAACACTTTACTAAGAAACTAATTCTATATAGCTACGATCTAGAAAAACTAAGTACTATAGAAATAGACTTATTAGATATAGTAATAGATACTATATACCTATAGCTAGACGAAAACAGAAAATTAATACTTATAGCCTACTACTCTAGAATACTAGATCTAGTATAGTAGAACTATACTATATTCGAGAAGGAACTACTTACTATTATCTTTACTTTAGAGTATTAGAAAATCTATCTCTAGAGAATAAAGTATTAGGTAATAGTTCTTACTAATCACGCTAATCTTTAAACCTTTACTACTACTAAGGAACTTATAAGCGAGCGTCTTACTAGGTAGTTAGAAACTCTATTATACTATAATATAGTTATCTAATATATTATAGAAATAATAAACCTAAGAGTAGACGCTCTTAGTTATAAACTAGGCTATAAAGAAGCTAGAGAATATACGAAGCTAGTAATATTAAAAGAGCTACCTAATAGAGACTTAGCTCTAATAGTTTATTAAATTATAGCTATATAGATAGTAGATCTATAGCTAGACGTAATCTAGAATATATATAAAGGAAGGAACTAGTACTATAATAGAAAATTATAGATTCTAAAAGAATATATAAAGTAGTTTATTAGTAAGTACTATTTAGTATCTATCTATAGATATTAAGGAATAAGAAGAACTACTTAGTAAATAAAATAATACTACTTTATAGACTATCTACTAGTAATTATTAAGGAGGTAATAAAGAAGTATAATACCTATACCTAGAATAAGGCTTTATACTAGCTACTATATAGATAGATAAGTACTACTTCTATTCTATAGACATCTTAGGAATTAGTCTCTTAGAATTTTATTATTAAGCTACTAAAATCTAGAGACCTAATAATAGAAGTTAAATATAACTTAATTCTAGTTATTATAGAAAGACTTACTAAATATATAATACTAATACTATATATAGAGTCTAGTATAGTAGAACATCTAGTATTTATATACTTAAGAGATATAATCTTAAGATATAGAATATTAAAGAAGATACTCTTAGATAGAGATAAGCTCTTTACCTTAACGAACTCGAAACTATAGGTCTATATACTATAGAGCATTTACGATTTTATCGATTTTAATAGTTTTTACCTCTCTTATTAATAAACATGCCTTCTACTACCTCTCTACTAGACGACTAGAAGTATAAAAAAGAGTAAGAGATAGCTACTAAGTATAAGAAGGCTATATACTAATTATACTAGTTTAGAAAGGTCTCTATCTTTACTCTTTAGTAGCGATACCGAGACCTGATTTCTAGCTTACCTCTAGGAGAGAGTATAGTATATAAAATACTTAGCTACATAGCTCTCGAACGAGCTCGTATATATAGAGGAACTATAGAACCGCTATTTATAGAGGATAGTAACCTAGCTTATAGATATAAATCTACTACGAACTATTATATAAAGTTTTATACTAAGTACGAGATTATATTAATAGCCTATCTCTCTACTTCACTCGACATGAATCCTATAGAGAAGTGCTAGCGGTGGATAAAACAGGCTCTCTATAGACGTTAACACTAATCTATAAACGAGGAGGAGATGCGCTAAGCCGTGATAGAGGAATAGAAAAAGATACTATAGGATTAGATAAATAAGTTAATTTTAAAGCAGAAATATTAGGTTACTATACTCGTAAAGCGCTATAGATAGTCTACTTCTAATTAAATTAAATAGTATTTAGAATTCTAATAATTTAAGTAATAAATACTCTATAGTATACGAACCTATAGTTTCGGGTTCGTAAAGTTCTAGACCGCTCTTATAGAGCGATTAGATATAAAAAGGAAGCTTTTAATAGCTTTCTACCTCTAGACTAATAGAGAGAACGAATATATAAATCAAGTAGTTAAAATATACCTTCGTTACTATATAAACTACTAGTAGAACAACTAGGTAGAACTATTACCTTTAGCTTAGTTTATATATAATAGCTTAACTATAGAAATAATACTTATATTACTATTCTATACTAACTTTAGATATAAATTACTAGTATATAATAGACTAATAAAAATAATAAGTAATAACTAATTAGCTTAAGTATTAGCCTTAAAGATTAAAGGCCTATATAGAGAA
>LKTO01000343.1:0-55794 GCA_001399465.1 Hymenoscyphus scutula | reverse complement strand
ACTATCTATAGCTTAGTTCTTATATAATATTTTAATAATAGAAATAATACTTATTATACTATTCTATACTAACTTTAGATATAAATTAATAGTATATTAAAAGCTATTAACCTTAATACTTAATATCTAACTAGCTTAATTATTAGACTTAGTAATTAGAAAGTTATATAAAGAGCTAGTAGAGAATCTATAATTTATAGCTAAATATAATATATACTACTATAATAGAAAATATAGTTAGAAGCTAATATTAAAAGAGAGAGATAAAGTCTATCTATAGTAAAAGAATATTAATATAAAGAGACTAAGTAATATACTAGACTATAAATATATTAGACTATATAAAATTAAGATAAAGAGTCTATCTCTATCTAAGAGTATCTCTATTAGAATTCTATATCTTAAGACTATATCTCTTAGAAATATAAATACTAATTTCTCTATAGTACTTAACTTTATATATAGTATTAGTATTATATATTTAGTAAGTCTTTCTATAAAAACTAGAATTAAATTATATTTAATTTCTATTATTAGATTCTTAGATTTTAGTAGTTTAATAATAAAATTCTAGAATATTAATTTCTAAGATATTTATAGAATTAAAGTAGTATCTATCTATCTATAAAGTATATAGTAAGAGGCTTTATTTTTTATATAGAGATTATATTCTAATAGTATAATCTTAACTATCTAGTTTTAGCTACTTTTAAAGCTAAACTATCTTTTTAGATAGAGAGTTATCTATCTAATCTCTTAATAGCTATAAATTAGTAGCTTATACTATTTTTTAACGAATTTCTTTACTATTATTAAAGAAATAAAGACTTTTTCTTTCTAATAAGTACTTTATTTATATCTATATTTATCGACTAATAAGCTACTTCTATAGAGTATATATTATAGAAGTTATTAATTCTCTATCTTATATATTCTTTATTAAATACTTTTCTAATCTTAATAGTCTATAGCTCTTAGAGCTTATAGCGTTCTATAAATATAATTTTATAATTTATTAGAACTAAGTTTTCTTTATTATTATACTTTAATATTATAGTATTATTATATTTTTTATTATTCTTATAGTCTAGTTTCTAGCTAAAAGTATTAGCTTAAGTATTACTTATACTACTAATATATTTAATAATTAGTTTAAATCTAGCTAAGGTTTTAGACTATCTAGCTAGATATCTAGAAATAAGTTTCTTAGTTATTATAAATATTCTTAAATTTAAATAATTAGTAAGTAGAGTTAGTAGATATATTATACTCTAGAGATAGATTCTCTATTTTTTAAGAGCTAGTACTATAGCTATTAATTTCTTATTATAGATACTATAGTTCTACTAAGCTATATAAAAGATTTTTAAGAAGTATACTATAGATATAAGTTTTTCTTCTTTATTTAGTTATAGATATATAGTATCTACTATTATATCTAAGATATCTATCTTAATTATACTTACTTTATTAGAGTTATAGTTATATAGAATATATCTCTCTATAAATCGTTTTTTTAAGATCTAGAATACTTTCTCTACTATCTTATTCTAGAAGAAATCTTTTATCTTTCTAGTAAGAATAGATATTAGTTTTATAGTATTAGTATAGTCTCTTATATAATAATAGTAGAAATTAGTAAATCTAAGAAAAGACTATATATCTTTAATATTTCTTAAGGTTATTTACTTAATAATAGTCTAGATCTTTACTAGATCTATTTCTATTTTTTCTAGACTAAAAATATTTCTAAGAAAGAGAGTATAAGTTACTTTAAACTTATATTTTAAAAATTTTAATTAAGAGTCTACTTTTATAAGTTACTATTAAACTACTTATATATATCTTTTATATTCTTCTACTTTTTTAGAGTAGATTAATATATTATCTAAATAGTAGATAATAGTTATTTCTAATAGTTCTTCTAGAATACTATTATTTTATCTCTAATAAGTAGCTAGTATATTAGTTAATCTTAATAATATAATAGTATAATATAGTTTACTATTAAGTAGCTTATATTCTCTAGTAGTCTACTTTAAAACTTATATAAAAAATATCTATATATAACTATATACTTTATATATTTATAAATAAAAATATCTAAAATTATAATTTTAGTTTTATTAATATAATATATATAGTTATATATAGATATTTTTTATATAAGTTTTAAAGTAGACTACTTAGTAATATAGACTACTTAATAGTAAACTATATTACTTATAGAGTTCTAATAGTAAGATAAAGACTAATATATTTTATAAGCGAGTCGTCTATCTAAGCGAGTTATCTACTTTTCTAGTCGCGTACTATCTACTACCTTTAAATTATAATAGCTTAATACTATAATATTCAATTACCTTCTTAAGAAGCTAGTATTATTTTAGCGACCTAAGTACTCGAAAATAACGCGCTATTAACTAAACGAAGCGCTATAAAGATTTACTAGGTTTCTTAAAAGACTCTCTCTAATCGACGCGCTAGAAAGCCTCTACGACGCGATTACTAGCCTAATTTAAAAAAACTTACGAAGCTAGAGAAGGATATAATAGTTAGATATATATTAGAGTTAGATTTATAAGAGTTTTCGCCTATAAGGAATATAGTACGAGATATAGCTAATAATCTACTAAGAGAGCGCGACGGAGAGTCTATAGATAAGAACTAGCTAGACAACTTTATTAAGTATATACCTAAGCTTAAAACTTAATAGAGTCGTTCTTCTAATCGTTAGCAAGCTTTAACTAAGGATCCGCGAGTTATTAGCCTATAGTTTACGCTTATATAGTCTATTAAAGAGAAATATAGTATTTAAGAGAAGGATATCTATAACTTTAACGAAAGTAGCTTTATAATAGAGGTTATTTCGTTCTAACTAGTTATTATAAGCTTAGAAACGCGTAAGAAGCGAAAGTAAGTTTAGCTAGACAATCGTAAGTAGGTTATAGTTATTTAGAGAGTTAATATAACAGGATAGATAAACTTACTATTTATTATATTCGCAGGTAACGTGAGATAACTAAGGCTACAACTAAGTGTAAAAGTCGTAAGAGGAAGTATATTAAGAGTTAGAAGATATTAATAGTAGACAAGGTAGCTAATTTAATTACTTCTAAGGAAACTAGCGACTAGAAATAAGATAGAGAGTCTAGAAAGAGAGTTCGTATAGATAGGTACTATTACCTTTATAGTAAAACAGAGTATAATTCTTATACTTATTATATAGAAATATTAGATATAGAAGATAGCGACGTTTCTAAATAGTACTAGATAGCGTCTATAGTTATAATAAAATATATAGTATTAAGTATTTTATATTATAATAATACTAGATTAAAAAAGTAGACGATTCGCTTAGATAAGTAACTCGCTTATAAAATATATTATCTTCTATTTATACTTAGTTTTAATTCTAATTAAGCTATAGATATTTTATTAATCTAGTTTTATAAATATTAGTCTATTAGTAATAGATAAGTATTCTTAATTATTATATTATTTAGTTCTCTATAATTAATATATATTTATTTATTTAGATTATTCTTTTTCTTAATAATAAGTATATTTAAGAGTATAGATAATTTAGACTTCTAAATATATTATTTCTTTATCTCTTTCTAAATATAATTCTCTAGTAAAGCTAGATTACTCTAGCTAGTTATATAGTTAAAGCTTCTACTTTTTAAAGTTATAATTCTCTATTAAATTATTTCTATAATTCTATAACTAGTATTTAGAAAAAGTATATATATTATAAGAAACTAAATAAGTAGTAGAGTATATAGACGTAATAGAACTATTAATATTCTATTATAATATAGAATAATCGATACCTCTCTCTTATATCTCTAGCTACTCTTCTAGTTATATATATCGAAACCTTTCGAATATCTCTTTCTATCTCTATACTTTCTAAAACTATCTATAGTCTTACTAGCTTCGACCTAGTTACTATAATAATATATATAGCTTATAGACTATATACGAATACACGACTACGCTAGGTGTAAGTTAGATACTATAGAACTGTCTATACGAGGATTCTAAGCTAAGGAGAGAAGAAAAGAGAGTAGAGCTCGAGAGCTAGAGGCTCTTATATATAGGAGGTTGTACTAAGCTATAGCTAACCGAGCCGGGCTTAGGAAGTATAGTATCCGCTAGGTTCTAGCTAGGGGCTAGTCTAAGATGTAGTAGCGGTTAGAACTGTTATATTACTCTCCCTTTTAAAAAGAAGCTTGTTCTTAAGCTTATAGAAGCGTCTATACTATTGTCTAACTCTTCGTATAAATCCTCTCTATTCTTATAAGCCTTAATCTAATCACCTAAGCGACGCGAGAGGCCTAGTTATATAGAGTATACTATATAGAAGCTTCTTAGCTTATATAGAGAATACTTAAAGTTAGAAGTAGAATACTACTATAGATCTTTATTATATCCTATCTATTTAGCCTTATAATATAGTATATTTCTTATCTTTTTTACTATAACTACTTCTTCTACCTTCTACTCTTTATCGTCGATAATCTATATAGGTAAAGGTAGCTTATTTACTTATTCTAGTAGAGGATCGTCTTATACTTTCTATAGATAGTCTATTAAAAATATAGAGTATATTTTTATAGAAGCTAGTAGCTTAACCTTAAAGAAGTATTCTATCTTCTAAGTTACCTTATATAGACCTACTATTTAGTTGTCTAGCTTATAGCTAGGCTAGTCTATATTCTAGTTCTTAGTAGCTACCTAGACTTTATCTTCTACTTTAAAGTCTACTTCGCGTTAGTAGAGGTTAATATCTCTTCGCTTCTTATTCTACGCTTGTCTTATAATCGTATAAGCTGTTTCCTATTCCTTCTAGATCCTTTTAACTACCTACTAGACCTCTTCTTAGTTTAGCTTTTCCTTTACTATAGCTACGTCTAGCGTGTTCTAGTTAAAGAAGGTACGCGGTAGGTATATATTTAGAAGCTTAAATAACGACATTCTAATACTCTCGTAGAGTAGCGTTAGCTAGGCGTAGTCTATAATAGGCAGGAGTTTAGACTATTTGTTCTAGTAGTAGTTAATAAAGAGACGTAAGCGCTAGTCTAAGTACTAGTTTATAATTTCTGTCTATCTATCTATTTATAGATAGAAGGCTATAGATAGCTTAATCTAAATGTCTAGTATATAGTAGAACTCGTTCTAGAAGTTAGATATAAATTATAGTTCTCTATCTAATATAATTGTCTATAGCGCTCTATAGTATCTATAGATATATATTATATATAGCTAGGCTATTTCCTTTATATTTATTATCTTATAGTATAGAATAGAGACGCTTTACTTACTTAAACTATCGATTACTATATAGGCTGTATTATACTCTAACTTGTCTTTTAGAAATAACTTAAAGTCTATAGTAACATGTTACTAGAGGCGGTCTAGAACTAGTAGAGAGTAGAGGAATCCTAGCGTATAGTCTCGAGGAATATAGGCTCGCTTACAAGCGTAGTAGTTATAGATATACTATACTATATTCTAGGAAAGCTCTTTCTAATAGTACTTCTAGCGAAGGATTCGTACTATCTTTACTTTTCTAGAGTATATAGACGAAATCTAGTTATAAGCTTCTCTAATTAGATCTACTATTAAGGTGTCTTATATAGAGACTACTAAGCGTCTCTAGTAGAGTAGAAGTCTATTATCTAGCTAGAAGTCTTCTTTCTATATCTCTACTTAACTCTAGAGTATACTAAGTAACTCTACTATACGATTAGCGGTTAGGATTTAGTCTATTAGTTAGCTTAGCTCTTATATAATCTCGTCTATAGAGGCTAGCTCTAGGTTATAGTTTACTAGAATCGCTAGGTCTAGTTGTTCTAGCTAAAGTAAAGCCTTTATACGAATAGCTACTTTAAGCTTATTCTACGAACCGACGTCTTATTCTCTTTATAATAGAGCGTTAGCTTAAGTGTTATCCTTACCTGCCTAGTATATAATTATAAAAGAGTACTACGAGAGTAACTTAGTCTATCTAGCCTAACGACTAGTAAGCTGTTTAGTTATTATAAAGTACTCTAAGGCTTTATAATTAGTATATACTTTAAACCGAGAAGGCGTGCTTTAGAGTTTAGAGCGCTAGTAGCTAAGAGAGCGTATAATAGCTAACATCTCCTTGTCGTAGATTTCGTAGTTATACTCTATAGAGGCTATCGTCTTAGAAAAGTAACCTATAGAGTACTATTCGCTATCTAGGTGTAGTTAGAACAGAATGCTAGCTACTACTCCGTTTAAAGCGTCTATTTCCAACTTATATTCTAAGGTAGAATTATAGTATTATAGAATAGAAGGTAAGATAAGGTGTTACTTAAGTTTCTTAAAGGCTTATTAATAGAACTTGTTAAAGATAAAAGAAGTAGTAGCTTTTATTAGTCGTATAAGAGGCTTAGTAATAATACTATAGTTATAAATAAATCGCTAGTAAAAGTTATAAAAACTAAGAAAAGACTAAACACCTTTTACTATCTTAGGTTCTTTCTACTTATATATTATAGAGACTTTATCTAGATCTACCTTAATACTATTAGTACTAATAATAAAGCTAAGGTACTTAGTATAAGTAATACTAAATTTATACTTCTTAATATCTACTTATAGACTAGTATCGTAGAGCTGTTAGAGAACCTTTCTTATATATTCCTTATATTCTAAGAGGTTATCTAAGTAAATAAGAATATTATCTAAGTAGGCTATATAGAAGTTATTAAGGTAGTTAAAGAGTATATTATTTATATAGTATTAGTATATTATAGAGCTGTTTATAAGACTAAAGGAAAGAACTTTACATTTATAAGAACTATATCTAGTATAGAACGTTATAAGATCTTTAGATTCTAGGTTTATATAAATATAGTAGAAAGTCTAGCGAATGTCTAGCTTTATAAAGAATCTAGTATTAGCTAAGTAAGTAAGAGTCTTATTAATTAGAGGTAGAGGATAGTAGTCCTTATAGATAAGAGTATTAAGCTTATAGAAGTTAATATAGAAACGAAGGCTATTATTTAGCTTATATATAAAGAGTATAGACGAGGCGAAGAGTACCTAGCTAGACTTAATAAATCTCTTTTTAAGGTTCTTAACTAGATACTACTTAATAGCTTTAAGCTTGTCTATAGAATAATAGTATAGTAGACTATAATTAAGAGTATTAGTAGCTTCTAGCTATATATAGTAGTTGTATAAGTAGTAAGGTAGAAGCTTGTCTAAAGTAGCCTTAGAGAATACGTCTTTATATAAGCTATACTAAGAAGGAAGCTTATCTTTAATTTCCTAGACAGTTACTTTATTATTATCTTTAAGAGCCTCTTTCTCTTTCTCTTAAATCACCTAGTCTAATTTATATAGACTAGTAGAAAAGAACTTATTATTCTAGTAGTATAAGTATATATAAAAAGTATTTACTAAAATGTAAGTAATATTAAGTAAGAGAAGCTCTTTATTTATATAAGAGCTCCTTAGAGGCTATAGAAGCGTAGCGTCTAGTAGATGTAGCTCTTACTATATCTAGCGTATCTTATTATATATATTCTATTTATAAGTGTTCTATCTAACAGTCTTATATATTATAGTCTTAATCTCGGTTATTTCCTAGCTCTTATAATCTAAGTTCTATTCTTCTAATAGAGTATAAGGTAAGAATAAGTAAACAGAGCGAGAGAGGATTACACGAGGTATCGTCGCTTACTAGCCGTCTTAACGTCGTATATCCTCTTAATTTATTATATACTCCCTGGCTAGTATATTACGCTAGTGGTTCGGCTAGTAGTATTAAGAGCGTAGGTAGCTCCTAGATAGACGAATCTCTCTTTAGAAGGTTAGCGGAGAGAGTTTCTCGTTATTAGGCTATATAAGCGTTCCTTGTTCTAGGTTAAGCTATATTTTAAAGTAAGCTATCTATTTAAGTCTAAGAATGATTTCGTAGTTTCTAAGGTTAAGGATATAGAAGAGGATATTAGTTTGTTAGTATCTATTAATAGAGAGCTAAAGAGTAAGAAAGTAGATAACTAATTTATTTAACTTACTATTAAATCCTTTAGTAGTAATAGATCGTATAAGCTTTTAGAGAGTAAGGTTAAAGAACTTAGCTATATTAGTAGTAAGAGCTATATTAATAAAAGTAAAGCTATTTACTCTAGTATTAATTAAGGTATAGGTTATAATTATAATTCTATTATTTACTAGTATATATAGAACTATAAAGTGTTTTCTATCTATTAATTAACTTAAATTAATCTTATAGAGATTAAGAGTATACTCTAGATAGAAGTCTTAGCCTAGAGTTTCTCTTTTTCTAATTTATATAAAGTATCTTCCTCTTTATATAAAGTATCTTCTCTCTTAATTTCCTTAAAGTCTATATACCTTAGCTTAGAACAGGCGATAGTATAGTATCCTTTTCTATAGTAGTTATAATAGTCGCTGTTTACGTCTATAGGTACTAGTCGTCTTACTTCTCTAGTCTAAGGGTTCTCGCTAGTATGTCGAGGAGGTACTAAAGGTGTTATATAAGATATTAGACCTAGAGTATTTCCTAGAAATAGTAGAGCAGGTAGGCCTAAAGCTATAACATCGCTAGAGGCAGAAATAGAGAGTCTAGTAGATCGAGTAGGTCGAGTAGCTAACTTCTCTTTATACATCCTTTAGCGATTCTCTCTTATAGTAATTCGTTAGAGTTCTATATCTAATAACAAGTAACTAGCTAATAGTTCCTAGTAGGTATCTAGTATATATAGTATTAGCGCTATTCCTCTTTAGAGCGAGGTTATAAGTCGATTATATAAGTCTAGGCGAAGACATTTCTAAGAAATCTATACTTCTCTAGCTAGATGTAAGAACTAGGTTTAGAATTTCTAGAACGTTTATATAATCTTTATTATTAGACGATTATAGTTATATCTTATATCTCTTACTTAGTTTAGATTAACGAAAATAGAAGTAAGGTAGTCGATTATCTCTCTTACTAAAATAAAGTATATCTAAGAATCTTTATTAATTTATAGTTAGAGGTGTTTCTAGACGTCTTCTATTATATAATTAAAGACGTAAAACATCTTATCTTCCTTGTTTTAGAAGTAGTCTTTATTAATTCTAAATTTCTCTTAGATCTAGATCTTCTACTCTAGAAACATAGGATTAGTTCTATTAGAGAGAGGCTAGAGGTCTAGCAGTTTCACTAAGTACTTCTAGCTAGTACTTAGGCTTAGTATCGTCGATTCTAGAGTTTATCTTTTAGTTAATCGTATAATATTTTAAAATAGCGGTACCGCTGTCTAAGGGACAGCGGTAGAGCTACTTAGTAGCGGAAGGCGGCTAAGGAGCTTCTTAAGTAACTCCTAGGTTTGTAACTAGTCCTAGCTAAGTACTTAGACTTGCTCTTACAAGGTGTCTAAGGGTTTAGAAGCGTCGTTATAGTTAGAGTCTAGCTAGTACTCTAACTAAGCTACTAGTAAGTTGTCGTTCTCTAGGTAGCTAGTAGCTAGAGGTCTACTATTATTAACGTAGGTTATATTTTCTTAGTTTTCGAGATTATTAGTAGAGCTTTATTCTACTCTTAAAGTATTCTTTTAGTACGCTCTCGCGAGACGCGCTTTTAATACTATCGTAGTAATTATAGTTTTATTATTTTACTTCGAGGAATACTTGTCTTATTACGTAGTTATATCTAGAACTCGCTAGTCTCTAGATCTTCTTAACTCCTTTTTAAAAAGCACTATAGCTAGGTAATTAAGGATTGTATAGTCCTTCTATTACGCTAGATAGACAGGTAGAGAGATTATCTATAGCCTTCCTAGGTAGTATTAGTAAGCTTAGAATAATATAACGATATATATAGCTTATAGACTATATATAAATATATAACTACGCTAGGTGTAAGTTAGATGCTATAGAACTGTCTATACGAGGATTCTAAGCTAAGAAGAGAAGAAAAGAGAGTAGAGCTCGAGAGCTAGAGGCTCTTATATATAGAAGGTTATACTAAGCTATAGCTAACCGAGCCAGGCTTAGGAAGTATAGTATTCGCTAGGTTCTAGCTAGAGGCTAGTCTAAGGTATAGTAGTAGTTAGAACCGTTATAGTTATAGGTTACTATCGTATACTCTTCGCTCTATAAAGACCTCTCTACTAAGACCTCTAGTTAATCTAGCTACCTTAATCTTAGTCTCTTATATATATTCTCTAAATTCTTAAATAACTCTATAAATTCTCTATACTATATAGATATTTCGTTATTAGCTATCTTACTAATCTATAAAGAACTCTTAGTAAGATATTCTAGCTCTTTAGAAGAGATAGTACTAATCTTATTCTAGCGATATAGTTAGTTTTATAACTTTCTATATTTATATTATCTAAAGGTTATTATATAAGCCTTCTAGTTAATATCTAGATTATATTCTTAAATATAGAGTATACTAAGAATAGCTTCTTATAGTTCTATTTTAATAATATTAAATTATATATCTAAATAGTATTCTTTAATATTATATTTTATTATAATAGTCTATTAGTTAATTATTCTATTCTAGTAGATAATATCTATTTTATTAATAGTTTCTAGTTAGTAGAGCTACTTTATTTTTTAAATAGAGATATTTAGCTTCTTTAAAGCTATTAGAGAAAGAAAGTTATCTATTACTCTAGAGTCTATAAAAACTTAGAGTTTCTTTTCTCTAATTACTTTTCTCTAGAGATAGTATAGAGCTTCTCTCTATTATAAGTAATTATAACTTATTTCTTACTATTTATATATATTTATAGTATAATCTAGTTATCTTTAGTATAGGATATCTTATAAAACTTAGCTAGTTAAATTAGTTCTTCTTTAACTTCTAGAGTTAATTTACTTTTAAAGTTAGATTTTAGTATTCTAATAAATTATTCTAGACTATTCTATTACTATTTAATAAAGTTTATTTAAATATCTACTAGAAACTATATATCTCTAATTTCTAGTTCTAGATAAGTAATATTTAAGAGCTTAGAGAATTTCTATCTCTTATCTAAATAGATAGTATCTAGAGATATCTAGAGATATTTTAACTCTATAGTCTCTAGTCTAGTTTTAATATTCTAGAAGATAATATATTAGTTCTTATTATATAGAACTAGAAACTTATCTAGTATATCTAGTTTAGAACCTTTAGTAGTATAGAGTATCTATAAATTAGATTTATTTTCTTTAAGGTCTATCTATTAATTACTATACTTAAAACATCTAATAAAAGTCTATATTTCGTCTATTTATAGTATATTATTCTAGTATTCTCTATTAGATAATTCTAATAATTCTAATTATAGATTTAGTTATAATAGTATCTTCTTAGTATCTAAGTAGCTCTTATAATACTATTATAGAGTAGTATCGATTTTATTTATCTATATTCTATATTCTTAGACTTTAAGCTCTTTATCTAAGAGTTTAGTTTCTTCGAGAAATACTATTACTTATTAAGTAGTAGCGCTAGTATATTTTCTCTTTTCTCTCTAAGGTTTCTTTACTTTCTTCTAAGTATACTTATTTAATATATATCTAGACTAGCTATATAAATAGAATAAGTTCTACTCTTATCTATAATTATATTCTTTCTAGAAAGTTCTTCTCTCTAAAAGAGTTTTATTTAAGTAGCGTTTACTTATTTATAAGATCTATTCTACTTCTATAGAGTCTAGATATATTATTTCTAATACTTATAGTTATATTATCGTTTATATAACTAGTTATTAATATAAATAGCTAGGTTAATAAGATTAACTAGAGTAGATAGTACTAGTATATAAACTATATTATTCTTAATATTATTCTTAAGTCTCTTATTAAACTAGTCTATAAGTATTATAACTTATAGTAAATACTAATAAATTAAACTATAGATATATTTATATATAAGAAGATTCGATTATTCTTTCTAGAGTAGAGTTCTTACTATCTTATATATTTAGTCTACTTATTCTAGAGAATTCTACTATATATACTTCTTTATAGGTTCTATTAAGTTAATATATTACGATTAATATATAATATTACTAAGCGAGGTTATATACTTATATCGCTAGAGTACTTTAAGACTTACTCTATAAGTATACTTAGACTAGTATTTAATAAACGCTCTTTAGCTTATTACTACTTTTTTAATACTAAAATAAAGCGATTACTATCTAATTATATACTTTTTACTTTATAATTATTTTATAACTATAATATTAAAATAGTTAAAAAATATAGAAAAATAAAGAGATATAAGATATATATAAATAAGACTTTATAGCGTAAGATCTCTATCTAGTAGTATACTTAAATTATTAGTAGAAGTAGATAGAATACTAATAAGTAAGAGTTACTTCTATAGATAAAAAAAGATAAGAAATAGATATCTATTTTAGAGATAGAGGTTAGAGATATTAGAAGAAGAGCTTAAGAGAACGCTACTAGAACTTAGAATAGAAATATATAAGGCTAATAACTTTTAGTACTCTTTATTATTAAGAATCGGCCTCGCTCTAAAATACTACTTAAAGTTATCTCTAAGCTATAATAATAGATTATTTCTAAGGTTATAAGTATATAAGATAAATACTAGAAGTTAAATATATTATACCTTTATAACCTAGGTCTTTAGAGTAACTAAGACTCTAGTAAGAACCTCTTAGAATCTTTCTTTTAATAAGTCTTATATAATAAAGGTTACTTCTTTATAAGAGAAGGATTTAAGTCTAAACTTACTCTAGTTCTTATAGAATAATATATTAAGTTAGCTAAATAACTCCTTAAGATAGACCTCTTCTAAGTAGTATTTATAGACGCTACTACCTTATATATAGAACTTAATAATAGCCTAGATAGGTGTTAGTAGAAGTAGAAAGAGTACTACTATAAGGACGTTCGAATAGAGATAGTAAAGAGATACTCGAATAGCTAGTTCTTTAGTACTATCTATCTAGGTTTTCGCTAAGGTTCTTACTATATATATAACCTAGAAATAATATAGAAAGTTAAGAATATAGAGATATATTTAGTCGAGGCTAATATATAATAGTTATACTATATAGAGAGAGAGTTTAACTAGCTAGAGTAGGCTAAGAAAGACTACTAGACTAGTAAAAGATATAGAGTATCTAAAAAGAGAGCTAAATTATATAACTTTCTATATAAACAAGTATATAAGAGAGAGAATAGAGGTAAGAGAGAGGTAGATTAGTACTAGCTTTATAAGAGATATCTTAAGCTAAAGTTATTCTCTTAGTATAAGAAACTATATAAACTAGAGAGAGAGAAGATAATACGTTTAGTTATAGATAATACTAGCTCTTATAGTTATAAGATAACTAAAGAAGTATTATACTACTATTCTATTTAGCGCCTTCTTTACTCTATATAGTTACTAGATATAAATCTAATAGAGTAGATTTAGAAGTATATAAGATAATAACTATATAAGAGAAAGAAATAACTAAAGAATAAGGTAGATTTAAAGTATATATAGATATAGAAGTAGAAGAAGGTACTCTAGAAAGTAATAGATAATATAATTAGTAACCTAAGAAAGACTCTCTAGAAAGTTATAGACTATAGAGAGAATAATAATTTCTAGAGATAGAGCTTTAATTTTTACTACTTTTTATATAAAAACATCTAGAATTATATTATATATAAGTAATAGTAGTAAAAAAAGAGAAGTAGAGTAGAAGCGAAAAATAAGCTAAAAATTAGCTAAGATCATTTATTAAATACTAGTATAAGTAACTCTTAATAATAAGTATCTTTATATTCTATTTTACTTTTATTATATAATATTAGAATTCTATAGTATAGCCTATAGCTAATCTCTTTCTCTACTTATATAGATATAACTTTCTAATAGTAGTCTCTATTTTATTAATATCTCTAAATACTTTATATATTTATACTATAAATCTACTAAAATTTCTTAAGATAGTTCTAGTAATTACTATACTTCTATCTATACTAGAACTTATAAAATAGTTTCTAAGGTATAATTTAACCTACTTTATAGCTTATTCTCTAAGGTAAGATATAGTCTAAAGGCTATAGTTATTATAGTTTTTAAAGTAGTTATTATTAAACTTAAAGTAAAGTATAAGTTAAAGTAGAAATATATTAAGATTCTTATATTTTCTATAGAATTTATTAGAAAGTATAACTCTAAGAGTTTCTATAGCTTTAATAGTAATTAGTCTAGTATCCTCTATTATAATATTCTCTTTAGAGTCTTTACTACTACTTAAAGTTATTAGAGTTATTTAAGCTTTAATAGAACTAGCTAATAGAGTTAAAGTTTTAGTAGACATCTTAGTAATCTTAAACTTCTAAGCTTAGATACTAAAAATATAATAAAACTTAATCTATTTAACTAAAGATAACGTTTTAATAGATTAGTTACTATATAAAGAGGTTTATATTATAAGTTATTTACTTAGAGATAACGTTTTTCCCGGGTAAGCCGATTACTCGAGTAAGCCGATTACTAAAACGCGATAATACTACAACTTTAAATATATTATAAGAGTACTATTAAAAAAACTCTAGCTACTTATATTAATCGATTCCTAAGATACCTTATATATACGAGCATTATGTCTAACCTGATTATATAAACTACACCGTCGCTACTTGCCTTCTAAGCGCTAGCGCTATATATTATTTATACTCTCTTTCTACTAAGTTTAAGTACTTTAAACAATTTCCTCGCCTTCCTTAACTATAAGACTTCCACCTTAGTAAATGCGCCTCTTTTTCTTTCTCTTCCTTCTCTTTTTAAGCTGATTTACCTCTTGTAGCGCCTTGATTTCAGCTCTTATAAGCGTAGCTCTATATACTATAATTTAAGCCCTCTTAGTAAGCCGATCAAATGCCTCGTTGATTAATATAGGAGAACTATCTTAGTGTCGTATAATATAGTTTTTAAGATATATAGTCTGGAATTCAAGCTCTATTACGTTCTATAGCGTCTTTAGAGTCTAGATTAGCTCGTTTATAGAAGGTAGAGTTAGTGCCTTAAGTCTTAGATTAAGGTGAGAAAGAACGTTCTTAGGATTATATAGAACTAAGCTAGTTGCTCGAAATCTATTCTTAATATTCTACTCTATAAATGTAGCTTTAAATGCCTCTTTAAATATAGAAAGGAACTTAAGCTTAGTAATATACTAAATTCTAACCCGAATAAGATTCTTAATCTACTTACTATAGAATATCTTTAATAGGCTAAAACAGCTAACATTAAGAGGCTATAGGATGTAAGATAAGTATAGTAGTATATAGAGAGTAATAATACTATTATTCTAATAGTATTACTAAAATTAAACTAAAATGTATAACTTGTAGCTATTAAGAATAAGGAGTCTATATCGTCTAACTATACGACCCTTTATATACTTGTTAAAGTACTAAATCTACTTAAATCTAATCTCGTTTATTATCTATCTATTCTTACTTAGCGTAATTACCTAGTCTTATAGAAGTCCTAAGTCCTTATACTAAGTAGAGAGGTAGTACTATCCCTTAAAAATAATAAACAGAGGAAGTGCTTAACTATATAAGTTTATACCTTATATAATTAAAACCTACTCTCTATTTCCTATCTAAGAAGTCTTTAGATAATTCCTTAACTCCGAGCTTATAATAACTCTAGTAGTCGTAATAACTCTTATAAGAAACCTAGCTTTATTAAAGTTATATATATCCTTCTCTATAATTCTATATTTAGTAATTATATTTTATATAAGCCTGAACTAGTCTCTAATAACTATAGAGTCTTCGTACTACGCTCTTTTATAATCGTACTTGCGGCCGAATTTCGTTTTAATCTCTATACGACGTTTAATAAAGATAGAAGTCTAATTCTTACCTACTAGAGGCGCGTCGCGTTTAGAGAGAAGAAGGTCTACTATTTCTCGAACAGCTACTAGCCGAGGTAGAAACCTACGCGAGTCTAGGTCGAGAATATATTATACGATAGCTAGCTCCTCTTTAGAGGTAAGTCTTTAAGCATTAGAAGGAGTATCGCGTCGCGAAGAGATTCTATATATTCGGTCGTAGAGGGTTATATAAGGCACGTCGTAGACTTTAACACAAGCTCGTATACTTCTTAAATGACATGAATTAAAGGCTTAGACAGCTAAAAGAATACAACTCTCTTCATTAAAGGGTTAGGCTTAGTTGAGTAGTAGCATTTTAATTTTAAGTTAAGTGTCGCGTTTTAGTATTCGAGTAATCGGCTCACCTAGGAAAAACATTAAACTTATTACTTATATAAAGTAGTTAAAGCTAAAAGGTATTAATAACTAAGTAAACTAAGTTAAGTATAAAGCTTCTATCTAGTAGTAGATATACTAGTCTTATATAGAACCTTCGTTCTCTAGTACTAGTCTACTAGACTAGTTACTCTATCGCTACTAGACTAGTAGACTAGTCGTCTTATCTAGCGAGTTATATAATAAATAATAAAGGAAAATCTCTAGATTACTTAGCTAGTCTAAGCGTCTCTATTTACTATAAGAGCTTTAATAGTACTTAACTTGTTAGAACGTCGCCTAGTCTTTACTTGTTATATAACTAAGCACGTGATTCGTAATATCTAATTTTTAGAGAGTATAACTATTAAAATAGAGTATTAATTAAGAGATATAGCTATTAAATAGAGATATTAATTTAGTTAAAATTTACTAAATTTATATATATTTATATCTAATTCTAGTAAATTTAAGCTATATATTTTATTTTCTAAGAACTTAGAAGTTTTACTCTCTACTAATACTACTACTAATATCCTCTACGCTACAGCTAGGATTATACTACTCTACCTTAGACACTAACTTTATAGAGATAGAAACATTAAAATAAATATATAAATAATAATAAATAATATAAATATAATTAACTTTAACGCTTTATTATACTATAAATATAATATATAAATCAACTAGATTTAATATAACTAATAAGAGTACTCTTTAGCCTAATACTCTACTACTTAAAAATATAGAAACTTAATTTCAACCTTTATAATTATTATATTACTACTTTAAGATTATACTACTAGATAATATATCTTCTAATAGTTCTATCTCTCTTTTTATACTCTATTACTCTTCTAAAATTATTAAGTCTATTATTAAGTATATAAATAGCTATATTAGAGAGCTGTAAGACTACTTAGTAAGCCGTGCTCGCGTAAATAAGTAGTATCTAACTAATGCTATAGAAATCTACACCTTTCTTATAATCTGTATTTATAGTACTTTATTTAAAGAGAATGAAATTGCCGACTATTAGAATACTAACTATAATACTCTAAAATACTCTATTTCTAAGCATATAGCTAGAGATCGATTTTAATAGCTTTATATATAGTTCTAGCTATATAGTAAGAAAAGTAAGACTCTCTATTTAAAGATAAGTATTCTTACTAATTATTTATCTTAACTCTTCTAACTCTAGGTATAGGTAGAACCTCTTTCTATATATATTATAGCTATTAATTAGGCTGTTTAGAAACCTAGTATAAATCTAGCTATAGATAAGATTATAATCTAGTATAAAGGTAGATCTTCTTATACTATAACTATTCCTAGTAAACTAACATCTACTAGCTTTAAAGTATAGAGTATTACTAATAAGAGATTCTTATATTTATAGAATTAGTATACTCCTAGAGATAAAAACAGCCTCTTAGATGTTAAAACCCTAGTTAAGCTTAGAGGTACTAAAAAGGAAGGAAAAGAAGGTAATAAAATATAAGCGGTTACTCTTAAGTTAATTAAATCACTCTCTAGTAAAGGCTACTATATCTTTATAGATAATCTCTTTACTTTAATAAAATTTCTTAAGCTATTATATAAGAGAGGCTATAGCGCTACTAGTATATACTATATAAGGTCAGGTGTTATTTCTAAGCTTATAGAGGTTAAAAAGAGCGATAAGAGAGATTTAATACCTTAAGAGACAAAGATATACTTGCCGACACCCTTAGAGTAAGTACTATAAATCGGTTAGAAAGATAATGCCTTTTGTTTAGCTATATCTATAGTTATTTCTAGAGATTAAAAGACATTATATAATAGAAGACGTCTAAAAGTAAGTTCTAGTAAATTAAAGACTTCTTAGATACCTTTTAGCGATAAACTAAGAAAAGAACTCTTTATTCTAACTTTGTTTAATAAATATAACTTCAATATAGGTGCTATAGATCGCTAAGATTAACTATTCGCCTCTACGCCTAGTCTACGCTAAGTAAGAAGGGGTAGAGTATAAGTAATTAAGCACTAGCTACTCTTAATAGTACTTATTAACAGCTATTTACTTACTTTATACTCTAATGTTAATCAAGTAAGAGAAATCAACTTCTATAGCTAGAAAGACTTTAGATTACAGCTAATTAAGTCACTTCTAGCTATAGAAAGAGAGGTACTATTGTTAAATAAAAGACGAGTCTTATATATAAGCTAGAACGCTAGTTTTGTATCTACTAAACAGTATAGACTAGCTAAAATGAAGAAGAGGAGGTAGTGTACTTGCTGTAAAGGTCTTAGGCATTAAGATAGACCTAAAAAAAGAACTACATTAGCTTAAATTATAGTAAACGAGAGTAGATCTTCTAATAGGAGGCTTACTAGCTATAGATATAAACAGTATATAGTTTAGCTTTATAATAATATGTCTTGTTTTAATATATTTTATAGAAAGGAAGAAAATTAACCTCTGAATTTATCTATTACGTTATTATTATTAGCTTGCTTCGGAATCTTAGCAGAGAGCACAGACCACTGTGATCCTGGCCGCAGCGTAGGGGATACTACTTAGAAAGTATAAGGAGAAGGTCGACCGACAAGATCGCGAGCAGCGTTAAAAGTCTCGTCGTATACTATTAAAAGAGCTCGCAAAACAAGCGCAAAAGAATAGCCCTGTAATTTAGAGAGTATAATTATTATTTTTCAATTAATTAGAGGGCATTCGAGGTATTTATGATTAATTAGAGGGTAAAACTGTCAATTGCTGGTTAAAAACAGGGGGTAGATCTGTCTGTTTTTTAAAAAAGAGGGTTAGTTGTATTAATTACTGTTAAGAATAAGACTAGACCTCCTTCTACTCTTAGGGTGTATTTTCTGTGAGCTAATGCTGTGTTTCGTTTTTCTTTAGAGAATTTAGGGAGAGGTAATAGGTTCCACATTTGGGTCCGGGGTTGAGAGTTCCAATTGACCTCAAGATCCTGTGTCCTAGTCTAGTGAGGCCTGGACCTCTCGCAGTGCCCATGCCAGAATTCATCACCATATAGAAAGCAAGTTTGAATCCTGACTTGCCCAAAGTACGGAGTTCATTTCATTTGTCTAACGTATAGAAGCCACCGCCGGAATGAAGCAGACAGGCTGCTCAAGAAGCAAATGAATCGAAAGTGCCCAAACCAAGACCCGACCCACCGAACAGGCAAGCTTGTCATCTGTAATGTTTTTGAAAAGACAAAAATGAAGAAGGTAGGCGTGGTAGTGTTTGCCCAATTTTTCCACCCCAACCCAACCCAAATCCACGCAACCCCAAACCCGAACAAATGAAGTAAAGAAGAACACCGTGTGCATGCTATCGCGCCCTCGCAACCATAAATTTACAAATTCCGAACCCGCCCTCTCAAAAGAGACGATCACTACAGGGAATTTCCCTCAATGATACCCATTCGTCTTTGTCGGACCAGCAGCCCTCACCTGCCCATTCGTCAACTCCCCTAATGGAACGCCACTCTCACTCCCCTCACTCCCCGATGACGAATCCCCCGGATCGCTAATCAACTTATCCATAAAGCTAATATAATCATACTGCGGCATGCCCCGATCCTCCTGTAAATCCGGGCCCTTGTGGAGCGGCACGATAGAGGTGAGTTTCTCAATCACATCATCCGGAACAAGACTGTGTCTCAGATCCATCTCCGTAACATATGGTTTTCCATCTGCAACCTCGCGGAAACTTTGGAATACTTGCTCGGCGGTGTTCTGATCTTCGGTGACGTCTACCATGAAGCGGATGAATTGTTCGAAAGTAACGTGATCGCGTCCTGAGGAGGTTTCGAAGAAGGATTCGTGCATTTCATCTTCGGAGAAAACTAAACCCAGGGAGGCGAGGGCGGCGCTGAATTCGAGTTCTTGGAGGCTGTTCGTGGCATCGCGGTCGAAGTGGCGGAAGACACTTTCAAATTCTTCTAATTGGATTGGGGTCAGGTTTGTCATGTTTCGTGCGACAACTTGGTTATCCAAGAAAGCTAGCTTTTTCGAAACAGAGTTCTTGACGAGACCGAGCTCGTAGGATAATTCGTCGTATGTGTAGGTGGTAAAATCGTTTTCTTCAATGTTTGCCTCCTCGCACTTTTGATCGGCGAGAGCAATCTTTTCCAGATATTGATTCAAGGGAGTGAGGTTTTCGTTCAGTCGACGGACGTGGGTGAGCTGGTCCTCGACGTCGCCTTCCAAGCCTGAGATGGCTAGTTGCATTGTGTTGAGAGCAAGGGCGAAATCGTTTGCTTTGTCTGCAAAGGCTTTCCTCAGGGCATTTTTGATGCTGAAGAACGTTAGCTCTTTATCATAATTTATATAGATCCTGCTTACTCTCTAATGGTCTCGTTAATCAATTGGCCACGGGCCATTTCAGCTTTCACCAAAGTAGCCCACTCCTGGTCCATCACACTCAACCTCAACTCTGGCGGTGGCTCGTATGCTCGGAGTCGGTAGGTGCTCATTTTAGTCTTGATGTTTCCTAATAAGGCAGCGAGATCGCTCTTCTCCGCCACCCATTCTCTCTTCTTTCCTCGTTTGTATGCGCTGAATTCCGTGGCTTGAAGTTTGGCATCTGCGTATGTTCCCTCAAATGTCGCTTCTTGCCATTTTAGATCTTGTTCCTTGATACTCTTCAGTAACTCTCGCATTCTTCTCTCGTAACCACTCTGCATCTCCCAAGCCCCTTGCATGCTGTTGACAAACTTCTCTACTCTTCGGCCGGCATTCTCAACTTTTTCCATCTGTGAAAAAGCGTGGAACCAGTAGGCGATATATGTCATCAAACTTCGCTCATCAGGCTTCGCTACGTCGCAAACATCCTCAACATCTAACAGATCTGGGATACCGATTTCCTTAGAGGCAATATCGAAAGCCAGTTGCATGTTGCCCCGGTGGTCGTTCTTGTCCAACGAATCGTAGTCGATCAGATCCGGTCGATGGATATCTAACAGTGCGCAGAACGCCAAACCATCGTTCCAACAGTCTGTAAAATTCCGTACTTCGACCTCGTCGTAACATGCTGTTTTTCTTTGACACCACAGAAGCAGACCTTCCTTTGCAGTCATTCCCTCTTCGTTGATATCAGAGATGGTAAATCGCAGAATCAAGGTCCAGATCAAGCCCAGAATGATCTTACGGTTGCCATCGACTACATCTTCCGCACCAATGTTTGTCATTTGGATTCCGCGTGATTTTATAAAGTCTAGGGATAGATTGGCGTTCTCGAATCGCTGGACTCGTAGTTTGGGTTTGGCGGCATATCGACCGAGGGATTCGTTGGAAAGGCATTCAAGGAGGTGTATAAGAATAACCTGGGTTGACTTAGTATTTGCAATAGCAGGAACGCAGAGGGAGGACATACGCCATCACTAAGATCCTTCACCAGGTCTACCACCGCCAACTCTCGAGGCTCAATCTTTGTGTTTAACCTGTGGGCGGTCAGTCAAAAAATGCCCCTCTCTCCTTCTGATATTCTTGTTTCCCTCGTACCATTTTGTAAAAGTCTTTTGCTGAACCGTAATCCACTTCTGCTGCTCCGCAAATGCCATGCTAGTCAATGCCTTCTCATGCGGCGGCTCGACTAATCTCGTTCCGTGGTCTATGGGGAGACTGGCGGTGTTGCGATGTTGGAACTGGCCCCTTCGTCTCCGCCCCGTGGATAATTCGCCGGTAGAGTCGGTCGAGGTGGCACTGGCGCTGCGATTGAGACGGGTGGTGAACTGTTTGGATCGATTTGCTTCTTTTTGGGTAGAGGATGCTCGATTTCTGCGGACGGTGCTTCGTGCGGGAGAGGGAGAGGGAGAGGGAGAGGGTGAGGGGGATGACGGTGGTGAGGTATTGTTTACGCTGAAATCCGAGTAGACGCTGTCCCGACAACCTCCAGCTGAGCTCTCGCTCCGGGGCGGCGTCAAAATGCCCGACGGGACCTCCCCTGCCTCCATGATACCCTCCATCTTTTTTCCTTGAACAAATAGTTATGGACAACACACACACACGACAACTCACGATGCGTCGGCGTCGGTTCGGGAATGCGAGGCAGATGGGCAGATGGGCAGATGGGTGCGGAATCGGCTGCAGTCTTGTGGATAGCTTCACGTTTCGACCTTTGAACTCTGCCTGCGATTTCGACTTCAACGTCGACCTACGGACGGCCTCGAGCCATATTATACCTCATCCTCCCTCGTGGGAGAAGACAGAGAGGATAAGCCTGCCGCGGCGAGCAAAATTTATGCATGATGAAACGTTGTTTCCTCGTCGCAGCCTCCGAATCCTCTCTTCGCAGCTACGAGTAGAACTCTCACTGGCTTCCATCGCAGAAGTCGTCGCCAGCGTACCCCCGACCCATGTTCACTCCGACAATGCAAAAGCCTTGCGCCCTCTCCAATTTACTTCCCTCAGCAATGGGGGGTCCGTTGGTTCAAATAAGGGGCATTAACCAGGACCGTAGTGGCAAAATTCTACTTCACTGGGCCTGGACGATTCAATAAGCTCGAGCTGATACATCAGACTTACTCGAGTCTTCCTGACCGTTGGAGTCGTCGGAGATTGGGCTGGACTAGATCAGCATATATGAGGATACAGTTAGCTCACCACCCGCCCACAGACTATGATCAGATGTACAGATCTCCCTCCCCAACTTTTCATAATCGACGGAACGATGAACCGGAGCGGATTGCATGGATTTCTAAATACTGGAAACGAAAATCCCCTTCGTCTAAACATCTTGCGCATGACACCCACTGGGCCTCTCGAAACCCTCTGAGCCTCTAACCTCGTCTGGCCTATTTGGAGGGCCAACCCGAGACCGTTCCCCATCAAGCCGTTATTACTCAAACCACCCACCCCACTTCCACCAACCCCCAAACCTCTCTTCCTTCTGGAAGAAACCGTTTCTGCACCCCAGATTCCCGATTTTCGCAAATACACGTGGAACTTTAAAACAAATATCCACCTGCACCCATATATTCAGTTCTTCCTCCACTCGATTTCCACACACTTTGGGAATGTACTACTGCAATTTTAAAGGCGAGTCTTCGAGGGGGGTCTGGTGTGTACAAGGCAGGAGCCGAGGATTCTTTTTTCTTCCGCTCTCTAGGGAAACCCATATTATTGCGGCAAAGCTGCTGAAATCAAATAACCAAAGAGTCGTGACAGCGGAGATCTTGGAAACTGAGACCGGCAGTGTGGGATATATCATATGTCGATCATGGAGACGAACCCCTCCATCCCCTACATTGTTCGATACCAATTATCCTCGTGGTCATTAAGACACTCCCCAACTGTTACACCCCGCCACCCCTATCGAACAAACAAGGGTTAGCTGTGTTCTAATGGAGGGACAAGGCAACCCGCCTTTTTCTTTATCAAATCAAAGTAATACGCCGAAAGGTTTCCCACTGATTGCTCACTGATATCATGTTGAATCGACAGGAAATCGCCTTCCTGCGGACTCTGATCTAACATGTTCTTCACGATATCCTTCGATCCTTGGATATTGCCTGCAAGTTCGTGATTGGTGTCATCAGTATCCAAATCGAAATATATTCGGTGGTAACCTAACCCTTGAATATCTTCCCAGCACCCCGTTGTTTGTGAACAATTCGAATACGGAGGTCTCATGTATGTCGGCCACTTTCCTATGATGTTATTCAACGCCATTTCATTCTTGACCATCTGATCCCTACGACCTGCTTGTCCTATGGAATCAAGATCGTAATGAGACCAAGTGTGTGAAGCAACTTGATGGCCCTCAGCGATCATTCTCTTAATCACGTTCGTCCATTTGGCGGTGGTGTCGATGGACCCTTTCTTGTTGTTGTTCCCGGTGATGAAGAAAGTTGCGTGAAAACCATATGCCTTGAGAAGATCTAAGAGCTCAGAGGTGTATTCGCATGGCCCGTCGTCGTATGTTAATGCCACTACTTGATTCTTCTGACAATCGTAAATATCGTCTGTATAGGAGACACTTCCTTTCTGCGGTCGTGCGACATTAGCTGTTGATATCCCAGCGGGCATTAGGCTTGAATCGCAGCGGCCATAGGCGGGTTGGCACGACTTGGGGTCCCAGCAGTAGTCCTCTGTTGAGCCGCAATATCCTACATGTGCTTCTTATTAGCAATCGGCGTCTTTTGATGGGGTATTGAATAGAAGCTTCCTTTTCCCTTACCGTTAATGCTACAGCACATGTTGTTATTGCAACTGGCGTTTCCGTTTGAGGGGCCGCAGAGTTCTGTACTTGTTTCTGGGGGAGGAGAGGGGGAGTAAGGTTGTTTTGTGCATGTTCCGTATAATGGTTGGCATCCCGTACTGCAGTAGTCGGAAGTTGTGCCGCACCAGCCTACATTGTTTAGAACCAGTATTACTTCTCCCCAAAACCGTGATTTTTATGGACGATGGGAGTGGAGTCGCGTACCTGCTTCGCTACAGCATTGATTATTAATGCACTTTGCATTTCCATTTGATGCACCGCATTGACCAATACTAGGGACTGAGGTTGGAGGAGATAGTGGGGATGTCGGGTATGGGGTTTGAGTTGAGGAAGTGGTGGTTGAGGTTGAGGGCGAACAGGTTCCGAATGCGGATTGACATTTTGTGGTGCAGTAATCTGGAGTTGTGCCGCAGTAGCCGTACTATTAGGAGTTGTTAGGTAGTGTTTACTTCATGGATCCCTCTCCAATAATAGGTAGGTATGCATCTTCTTTTGTCTTCTTGACGGGGCAATTATCAGCGGAAGGAGAAGGGGAAAGGTTACCTGGCTACAACATTGACTGCCAGAACATTTTTTATTGCCGTTTTGGAAACCGCAGAGGAAGTCGTCGGTCGCTGTCGGTGGTGGAGAGGGGGTGGTGACGTTGGCGCAGGTTCCGAATCTTGGTTGGCATGTTGAGCCGCAGTAGTCTATTTGGGATTGTGTTGGTATTTTTCAGGTTTTTCCGATCTTGGGGGTTTGTTCTTGTTCGTTAGGTATGGCCGATAGAGGAAAGAGCCAAGGACAATAGCAATGTGAGACTTCCAGTACGAGATCGTTGCTATTGCCCCCAAAATCCGGATCTTAGGATCTACCTCTATCGCGTACCATAAACCATCGTCATGCCAAACCTCATAGGGGAAGAAGAGAAAATGAACATACCATCTCCCTCTCCACACCATCCAGAACCACTACAACATCCGCCGACATTCTTTACCGCGTCACATACATAACCGCGTCTATTTGAAGTCGTCTTTCCACAGGTGTTGTCGGGGCTGAGTCGACTTGTATCTTCAATGTCGCGCCCTGATATTTCTCCGTGGTGAATGTAAGAAGTGAGAAAGGAAGGTAACGCGTTTACGAGAGTGAAGAGAGCGAGGATTGTGAAAGCAGAAGTGAGGGCTTTTGTAATTGAAACGCGCATCTTTACGTGCTTGGTTGTTGGTGTTGTGTGCTGTGTGCTGTGTGCTGTGTGATGTAAAGACTGTAGGCCGAACGATCCAGTGAGCAAGAGGAATCAATCAGTTGCAGGGGCTGGAAGGAGTATGGGCTGCTATTCAACAGTTGAAGCGCGTGGTTTTGAGAAAGCGCAATTAGCCAAGTGTCGACGGGAGTGCTCGAGGTAGTTGTGAGATTGGGAATGTGAGGAGGGGTAGAGAGGCGAAAACTATTAGAGTTGGGATGAATATAGCGAAAGCGGGCGAGGCTCTAAATTTCTTGATCTGTAAATGAGATTGTGAAAGCATAAGTCAAGTCAGTAAGATACTCAATCTCAAGGGTCTATAGAAATGAAAGGCGAAGATCAAGTCTTTTATTGACTGGAAAAAATTTTCGTCTTCAGATACTAAAGTATCACGGCGCTTTCTTCAAATCTCGGTTCCAGCAACTCGACTCATTCGGATGACAAGGTCGGTGTGAGGTCCTCGTGTGTTCAATGTGACTGGCACAATACATGCGGTTCGCCGTGAAATCGAAGTCATGGTAGACACGAGGATCCAATATAAGGTTCATTTCGAATAATACTGGACTTACGAGGGAAGTCCGATAACAAGTGACAATTTTGAAGCTTTCAGTTTTGATAAGCTAGTCTTTATAACAATGAATGTATGCATGAACGTTAGTTCAACGGCCTCAATACGTCTTTAGATTCAAATTTCTACATAGCCCAAGATACGATCATGTCGTCCGAACGCCATAAAGAGTACAAGGTTCTCAAGAAACATGGCTAGGAATACGATGAACCAACTGGTACCGGTAGAACAATAATCAGGCCTATGGGAAACATCGGTATGAAGATCAGCGCAGGAGTTAATCTGCACCAGGATCTTTCTCGCTTCCATATTAGGACATTGAATGGGGCGAGATCCGGTACACAAACATGACCTAGGTTGTGCAAGTGATGTTGTGGAGATTCCGAGGATCAGAAAATGATCCCTGCATCCATTATTAAGTAGATAGAAATTCAGGTTTTGGCTTGACAGTGGCCTACAACATAATTCGACGATTGGTTGCATCCAGGTGGTGTTGAGATGTATGGGTAGCGTTTCTGAAGGTAACGTAGCTGGAACTTGGCGTAGGAAGCCTAGCCCAATGTGCTGTCATAGTCCTAATGCACAGGGGTGGATATAAGGTTGATTTAGAGAGGGCTCGAGTGATACAGACATGCGGCTCGGGAGTTTGTGTTGAACAGAATGTGGATGGCTTCTGGAATGGATGAACCATTCAGCAAACCTGGTGGGATTGGTTTCCACTCAACAGTGCGTCTACAAGTATTTTGAAGGCTATCGGGTACAACACGATAATTGTATTGGATAGACCTGACTGAACTCCTATGGTAATCGACTTGGAAAACATGCAGTCACATGATGTATTCCGAATCCCACGAGCCGGGTCTTGCACAACGCATTCTGATTCAGGTCCTCCTGGTATTCGAGCGAGAAGAAATAGATTAGACAGGGGCAACCTGATCTGAAAGATACAGGAGACTGGCGAGCTCCGCTTAGAATGTTCAGGAACTCCGGCATGGTTCCTCCATCCAACATTGGTTGCTTATTTGGTGGTCGAACCAGGTGGTTTGTTTGGCGAGTTGAGACTGTTGCAAGCACACTCGAAGCTGCTTCTATCACCCATGGGTGACGATATTCTCCTCTCTCTATATCCGGAAATGGGTCCAAGTATAGATGCCGGCAAATCCAATGCCGTCGACGAGGCCGCTCCGTGATTTTCATGGCGTCTACCTAGCTTGCAAATGGAAGTTGTAGCGTCTCGTCTGATTGAAAAGAGCAATAAATTATGACAATCTTTCTTCGGCGGCATCCGTGAGATCTCCATCATGGGGGTTCTCGTTGTTTTCGTACTGAAATGCAGTGCAACGACTCGGAAACTCAGCAGAGAAAATGAGTTCAAGGTTGGCTTGCAAAGTGTCGGGTCCCATTCCGGAAGAGTTGAAATCGAGGACTTGCTTGCTAGATTCAGAAAAGATACAGAAAACCGTGCATTCGTCCTCTCTCGGCGTGTGCTCTTGAAATATGGATCGTATTTCCAGACCGTTGCAGAATTGGGATGAGGGAGGAAATGCTCGGCAGAACAGGAACAGGATCACCAGTCCGGGCGACTGGATGCGAATTCCGAAGCAATCTTCTCATGTAGTGCAAGCGTCGAGATGAGAAAGATGCAATGTTGTAACTATCGCAACGATGTCGTAGACCTGCTCAACCTGCTAATGCAGTAGGTAGTCGAGGTAGTTAGTTGGAGGTGACAAGCCACTAAACGCGCCTACAGTAGGTTAATTGGACGCCACCCGACCGACTTCTTTGGCCAACAGTGAAAAGAACAACACCACGGTTCTCTATACTAGTAGGGATCTATGTAACATCCCATGGAAGGTAACTCCACCGGCGTCTCTGCGGCGGCAATTAACCTTACAGTAGTAACCTCGTCTCCATCCGCCCAGCTTCTTCTGCATGTCGCAAGCGCGCGAATGGGAATATTTATCGTCATTTTCGCTCCCTGTTTTTCCGTTCACCTTCCTCAATGCGGGGTACAATGTCCATTCCCCGTCTTTCTATCACGATACCAGGGTGTTATTTCTACAGGCTCCAGCAATGTCTTTTGCTTCTTACCAAACTTTCGATTTGTGGGGTGGATTTCAACCCCTCATTCGACATTTGGGTCTGTTAGTGCCGAAGAAAAAATATATGAAGCCGAGAGTTCGGATGCGGAGATATACATGGGTGTCTTCTTCGTATTAAAGAAACTTGATCTCTGGGGGAAGCGAAGTTTTACTCCATCCCATTGCTTCTGGGACGAGGTATTTGGATTTTCATCAGCCGATTCGATATGAGGCTCTCTAGTTGCTTTTATTTCCTGTCTCTCTTGGCTTGGAACGTGATCGGTCAAGCGCAATGGCCAATACATGATAATGGATTAAACCAAGTTGTAGAATGGTATTTGGCCCCATATAATGAGGGACATTATAGTCGGAAAATTGATTTGGTGTTATCAGGGATCACTATAGTTACATTATCAATGGTCAGAGATTATTTGTTTGGTCTGGCGAGGTTTGAACATCCTTCTCCCGGTCCACGAACGCTTCTAACCCTTTTCAGATTCGTAAGGACCTCTCTCCAAGAATTTTCTTTCCATTATGGCTCGACTATGCACTTAAAGTTTCACATGAAGTTACTGACTGAAGCTTGTCCTAGATTACTGGCGAATCCCTGTACCTGAAGTCTGGATTGATATTCTCCAAAAGGTGAAAGCGGCAGGGTAGACTATCCCCCTCCTTTGATTTTTGGGATTCTGACACGCACAGCTTTAACACCGTGAGCTTTTACTCAAACTGGGGTAAGTCATAGTTGATTGTCACATCCTGTATTACAGGACTGACCGAGTTAGGTTATCACAGTGCAGCGGCTGGCACCCTCGATTTCGAAACTGCATCTCATGACTTCACAAGGCTCTTCGATATAGCAAAGGAAATCGGATTATACGTCCTCTTCCGACCAGGTCCTTACGTCAACGCAGAAGCTTCAGCAGGAGGCTTCCCCGGATGGCTAACGACCGGTGCTTATGGTACTCTTCGAAACAACGACTCAAGATACACAGAAGCATGGACACCCTTCTTCTCCCAAATCTCCCAAATCGTCTCCAAGCACCAAGTCACAAACGGAGGCAATGTATTCATCTACCAAATCGAAAACGAATACGGAAACCAATGGCTCGACGCTAACAAAAAAATTCCCAATCCCGCCGGAATCGCATACATGGAACTTCTCCAAGCCGCAGCACGTAAAAATGGCATCGACGTCCCTCTGATCCACAACAATCCCAATATGCGAACCAAATCCTGGTCGAAGGATTATAGCGATGTTGGGGGGAATGTTGATAATTATGCTTTTGATCATTATCCTTCATGTTGGAGTTGTGATTTGGCGGAGTGTGGGGGGACAAATGGGAATGTGCCAGAATTTACGGTTTATAGTTATTATAATGCGTTTCAGGAGGTTGCGCCGACTCAGCCGAGCTTTTTGGCGGAGTTTCAGGGAGGTAGCTATAACCCTTGGACAGGCCCAGCTGGTGGTTGGTGAGTACTTGGATTCTGATGTGGATCGCGCTGACAGGAATAGCGTGAACACCACTGGTCCGGACTGGGTCAACGTTTTCTACAAGCATAATATTGCTCAAAAGGTTACGGCTATGAATGTTTACATGGTGTTTGGTGGAACTAATTGGTGCGTCTCAAATATGTTTTCTAATTTTGAACATAATTAATTGCTGACTTGATATCTTAAGGGGCATGAAAACCGTTGTTACTTTCTAATGACACTCGATGCTAATTTTATACAGGTGGACTTCCATTCCCAATGGTAGGAACAAGTTACGATTACAGCGCGCCAATTAGTGAGCTTCTTCTCTCTGGTTAGATCAGGTACAATGCTAACACAAACGAGGCGAGAGCAGAACAATCGGCGACAAATATCATGAAACCAAGTTGTTCGGACATTTTGTTCGAGTAGCAAGAGATCTGACGAAAGTGGACAGAATAAGTAACAGCACTGGCTACGCCTCGACCCCGGACGTCTTTACAACCGAACTTCGAAATCCAGATACCAACGGGGGGTTCTATGTCACTCTCCACACCTCTTCTCCATCAACAGCCCTCACACCTTTCAAACTCAAGGTTAACACCTCTGCTGGTAACTTCACGATTCCTCAGTACGCCAATGCTTCAATCGTTCTCAATGGACGACAATCGAAAATTATTGTCACCGATTTCAAAGTTGGAAGCGAGAAACTACTTTACTCCACTGCTGAAGTCCTCACGGTCTCGATGCAAGATAATTTACCTATCATTGTTCTGTGGCTTCCTACCGGTGAGAAGGGAGAGTTCTTCCTAACTGGAGTCCACGAAGGAAAAGTGACGAAAAAGGATGGTACTTCCAACATCGACTTCCATCCCACTAGGGGAGGGCTTACTGTCTCGTACACACAACTTGCAGGATCTTCCGTCATCGAGTTCAACAACCATTTCCGAGTAGTTCTTGTGGATAGGTCAGCCGCCTACTACACCTGGGTTCCCTCGCTCTCCAGTGATCCTTTCACTCCTGAAAACTCAACTGGTCAGTTCCCCATAATCCGATATCGCAAAAGATTTACTAAAAGCTCCAGTCATCGTCCTCGGCCCATATCTAGTTCGAGGCATCTCCATAGAAGGAAACACCCTCAAACTGGACGGGGATTATTCCGACACGACTTCTCTCGAAATATACGCCCCGTCCTCAATCCAACGCGTTCTCTTCAACACCGCAGAAATTCGCGTCCACAGAACCCTGCAAGGAAGTCTCATCAGTGACCTAAAAACTCCAGCTCATACCACCACCTCTGTAAAAGCTCTTTTGCCAGCTCTCAAAACATGGAAATCTGCCGACAACCTCCCAGAACGACAATCTGGGTACGACGACTCAAAATGGACTCTCGCAAACCACAATAAATCCGTGAACCCTACGCCTCCTGCTACTTATCCCGTTCTGTACGCGGATGAATATGGATATCACACTGGAAATATTCTCTGGCGGGGTTACTTTTCGACTTCGAATAGCACAGCTGCCGGCGTTTTTCTCTCGGTCATTGGGGGGACGGCTAGTGGATGGAGTGCATATCTCAACGGCGCATTCATCGGCTCATGGCTTGGGGATACCAAAACGACGAGGGGGGAGTTGACACTTTCTTTCCAAAATGCGACGTTGAAAGGTGAGGGCAATGTTCTGTTTGTGATTCAAGATCATATGGGACATGATCAAACGAGTGGTGCCACTAACCCCCGTGGAATCTTCAACGCCACTCTCCTCGGCGGGGGGAAATTCATGGAATGGAAGGTTGCGGGGAATGCGGGGGGCGAGGCAAATCTTGATAAAGTGAGGGGCACTTATAACGAGGGGGGTCTTCATGGTGAGAGGTTGGGATGGCATTTACCTGGTTTTGTCGACTCGGCCTGGGAGAGTGAAAGTCCGGGAACTGGATTGAAAGAAGCGGGTGCGAAGTTCTATAGAACGACAGTTCCGCTGGACATTCCAAAGGGCTACGATGTCTCGCTGGGTTTCGTTATTGGATCACCGCCGGGGTCGAAGGTGAGGGTGCAGCTTTATGTTAATGGGTACATGTTTGGGAAGTATGTTGAGCATATTGGGAATCAGATTGTTTTTCCAGGTACGTCCTTTCGTTTCCTTTTCCATTTTGCCCCTCTTTCTTTTCGTGTTCATACATAGTGACAATTTTCCGAAAACAGTGTATCCCGGTATTCTGGATTACCACGGTGATAACACGATCGGACTCAGTGTCTGGGCGCAAGGCGAGAAAGGGGGAAGTGTCAGTGTGGATTGGACTGTCCTTGGGGTTGTGGAGAGCTCTTTCGATCCCGGCTTTGAGGGCGATTATTTGAGACCGGGGTGGAGTGATAGAAGTGCTTATTACTGAGGAAGTAAGGAGGGGAGAACAAGCTTTCCAGGTTCGCAGAGGAAGGAGATAATCACGAGGAGTGTCACATGATATCTTCAACGTTAAACATCAATCTCGATTCTCTTTATTGCTTTTTCCATTTGTGCGTCGTCACCTGCCGAGTTGTGCCGTTTGCCCACTTTTGCACTTTTGTGCAGGTGGGATCCCTTTCTGTTTTGGCAATTGTACTCGAGTAAGCTCAACAACTCTTGAGCACCAAAGGAGCAAAAATAGGCATCTTTCGGGATCCTTTGGTTTGGTCAATTCTCTGTGCCATGTACATGTGTGGAGGGAGAGACTCGTTCTGTGATCAACGATACTGTGCTGTACTGTATACCTAGTACTGTCTCCCCTCCATCATGCCCTGCACGATGTGATATCGTACGAGAACCAATCACAACGCCCATCTCGCCTTGATCCATCGAGGTCCCCCGGCCCACCTGCAGCTTCCAGGGCGCAGCTCCTTGCAACACCTTGCACCTTGCAAGCATGGAGCCTCAAAGTGCCCGCTGTGGATGATTTTCGTGCGCCCCGTCCCCGTCTTCTCACCCCGCAGCCAACGCAGCGGGGAGAATGAGCTCGTAGTGCACCTTTTCCACCTTGGCTCTGGTGTTTTGAATAACCTATCTACATCTGCAAATATATAAATATATACTACTTCGAGGGCCTCGCTCCTCCGGCTCCGACTCTACCTATCGAAGCTTACTTCTACATCTCCTGAAGCGCGCGCCTGACTGGCATCTCATCTCTTGGGATACAGCCGGCCTGTGAACTTGCCCCGTCCGACCTGGAACTGTTGGCTTGCGCAAGCAAGGCTGAGAAGAGGACTTGACCTCAACTTCTGTACGACCTACCAGATCAACCCCCCCATCAAGGGCCCATCAAGGGGAACACTTCTAGCTTTGTCTTTCATCTCCCCCAAGACCCGGAGCTAGTAGCCCTAGCCCTAGCCCTAGCTATACCTATACCTATAGAGAGCTAGCCGAGGTCGAAAACAACCTGCCTCCAGAGGCATCGGCGTCGTTACGGAAAGCTTCCCACAGCCGGCCCAGGCGCACACGATTCGATTTGTGAGCAACAACGGACTGGTCGAGGTACCAACTCCATCAACACCGTGATGGCTTGGAGCTCGGGGCCAGTCACGGCGTTGCAGACGACGGGCCCGGATTTATACTCACCTCATTCGAAGAGGTCTCCAGACATCATCGATATGATGTTCTCCCAACCGTGTTCCGGTACCCCATGGGGAACTCAAATTCAACAACAAGATTCGATCGGCACAGGGAATAGCTTGCCAAACTTGGTTCTGCCGACTCAAGATCAGAAAATATATGATTGCTCGGTTCGCGAGAGAACGGAAGACGAATCGAACTTCGTACCTAACCTCGAGCCACAGTGCCAGTCATATACACCGATTGAGCCGATTGATAATTATGGAAATATGATACAACGACAATCAATATCCAACGCGCCCACATTCTCTTTGCAAATTGACAATGGAGATACCGCACCTCAACAAAATTACGGCTCGACATCAACGCCAGTCTTTCATGGGGAAATCTTGGACGAAGCGTTCATTTTTTCGGGAAACAACAACATTTCACCTAACGATGTTTCCATCGATTCTTTCCCGGCCTTGCTTGCCTCTCCTAATGACCAATACCAAAGCCAGAACATATCTGCTCCTCTTCCCGATCTCTACTATGAAGGTAATGGAGCCGGTGCCTATGAGGTCGCAACCACATCAGTCACTTGCATATCCGCCCTACATACTCCCGAAACACGATCACGGGCGACATCAATCACACGAAGTCCATATGTTGGAACCGAAAAATACGAGGCTATCGATGCGGTCAAGCAGGAAGATGACTTTGGTGGATTGGCAAACTTTCAGTCAGTTCAAACCGATACGTCCTGGGCTATGGGTCCAGGTCTAGGACTTGACACGTTTTCCACTTTCGATAACACATTCTGTCAAACCAACACGACACTTGATACAAATGCGATGTTGAGCTTAGATGTGTCACCTCATACCATACCATCGAATTGGGCCGAGCAGCTTTCGGCAGACCTATTGAATCTCGATCGCTCTTCCTGGGTGCAGAACCAGGTTTCACAGAGTCCAGTAAAAGAGTCAGATTACCCCCGGGAAGCTCCTCCCTCGATACCGACGGCACAAGCACCACTGGCCACGGATAACGATTCTTCGTCGCCTCAACAATATGATAGATTTATGACTGTCATGCAAGTCACCGTTCCCACTAGAGCGAGGGGAGCAAGCCACGAACCATCGCCTCCTCCGAACAACTCATCCCTTAAATTAGACGATTGTTTAAGCAATTTTGAAAGCAGCCCAACTGAAGCACGAAAACGGAAAAGAACGAAATTCGGCCCAGAAGCTGCCCAGAAAGTACGACAAGTACGAACCAATGGAGCTTGCGTATCATGTAGATCTCGAAAAACTCCTGTATGTCTAACTTGCCTTCTTCTGCTAGTCTATGTGCAACTACTAACTTCTTCCAGTGCTCCACGGAAGGAATTTGCAAACACTGTATGAAAGCTGCTTGCAATAACTTGAAATTAGCAAGAGTCATTTGTTTACGAACGAAACTGATAGACTCCTATTGCGGAGTAAAATGTACGAATCTCAGCACGTCCTGCTTGCACTCGCTAACTCCCGCAGCTATATTCGGAACTCTCGATTCTCGGCGAGAAGGTTTAGCCCCTCTCCTCAGCTCCTTATCTGGACAAACAATGCAGATAAATCTCTCAGTTAAATCATCACCCGAAAATGGAAACCGAACAGCCGTATTACCCCTCCGAGTCCGCCAATGCACCTCCGATCCCCGATGTCGATGGAAGGGTCTCGGAAAAGTAAAAGGCATATATGTGACCCAACATTCTGTCTACGCACCTTCCTTTGCTGTCGTCCCAGACTCGATATCGATAGACGAGGTCGCGAATTTTGCACGAGATGTTCTGTCAATCTCAGATGTGACGCACTCGGGGGAGATTACGGGACGGATAACTTCGTTTCTGGACACTTATTGTCGACAGAAACGAGGGTCGAATTCTAAACTTGTAAGTCTCCCCAGAAATTCCTCAACCCTCAAACTATGTGGACTTGCTAACTCCCACCCAGAGACATTTCGTGAATTCCACCTTAAAGGTAGTAGGACTCAATGGCTTGGTCTCCTATGGCTCCCTCGACCTGCGAGACGGCTCCTACAATCTCCTCCACGAGAAGCCGGCAGGCGCAAAAGACGAATGGTCCTACGTCTCCCCTACCCTCCACGATCAAGTGCGTCTCATTGCCGCCGCCGAACTCGAAAGCTTAGAGGACGCGGTCTTCTCCCAGATTGATAGTTTCGCGAAATTGATCGGTCCGGATAAACATGCGCGGATTGTGGGGGGTATGTGTTTAATGAGGCTTTTACTTCTTTATCGGGATCGTGCTATTAGGGATGAGATAAGGTTGAGTTTACCTAAGCAGAAGTTGTGTATGTTTCCCCCTCCTTCCAAACCCATTTTTGGATTTTTTGCCTTTGGGAGTCAGGGGCTGATTTAAGATTAGTACATCGCGAAAGATTAGAACAGTCAACTTTCATGTATCGTCGTATAACCATAGCATACGGAATCCTCTGTCGCGACGCTAATACACCACTAACCACCAATTGGGTGGGCGAAAAAGATAAAACTGCCGGTAGCAACTCGCAAGCAGCCTTAGAGGATGACAGGGCGCTTGAGAGGATGTTTGTTAGATTACGGGAAGCTTATTGTGATTTTTGTAAGTATCCTTTCCCCTACTGGCACCATTCCTTTGCAGACTAGCTTGTCCTTTCTGTCCTCGGTTCTTGCTTTCAAAAGGGTCAAGGTATAAGAAAGTGAAGTATAGTGGATACGAGGATTGAGGTTGTTTCTGAATGAGTGTTGACATGAAATAGGTGAAAAACTAAATAAACATCATGATGACGTGTTTAAAGGTCTTGTGGTTAAGAAGTAAATGGTATACGCAACAAAATAAACGGCCGATGAGATGACACGAAATGAAATGACTTTATGATAGGAAAAGGGTTGTGGAAACAAGTACATATATAAGAGAGATTTTTTATTGACTTTCTTACATTTTTACATTTATGATTCTTTTAGAGTTTAAGCGAACATTCCTCTTTAGTTCTGTTTTTATAGTTTTCAATTTCGTGCTTAGGTGCTTAGGATTCAGAGGCAAGTTAGAGAAGGGAGTAGTCGATAGATAATAACTATAATGTTTATATATAGTGTTTTATATAATTTAGAAGTTATATACTCTCTTAATATAGTATTTCTTTACGTTATATCTTAATTCTTTTATATATAATTATTATTAGCTATCGATCTTAAAGTAGTTCTTATATATTAGATGTTTAACTATAGTAATATATTACTAGAGTAGAGAGTATAAGAATTTATAGAAAATCTCTTAACTTTTATATCTAAATATCGCCTTTTTTCTATTACTTCTTTATATAGTATAGTACTAAAAAGACTAAAACTAAGTTATAAAATTAATAATATATATAAGAACTCTACTATAATTAACTTTCTTTTCTAAAAAAAATATTAATAAGATAAATACTATTAAATATAGTACTATTTTAGATTTCTATAGACTTAGCTTTTATTCTAGATCTTTTTCTCTTCTAGATATACTTCTTAATACTCTCTAACTTCTTTCTATAGAATATTTCTTCTATATAATACTTCTCTAGAATAGAAAAGTCTTATAGAGAGCTAGAGAAAGTTAAAAGTCTAGTAGAGCTTTTTAAAAAGTTATAAAGTACTCTCTCTTATTAATAGATTTATTAGTATATATTTTTATTATTAGAAATTATAAGAAATCTATTTACTAATATAAAAGTAATTTATACTAATATATATAGTCTTAGAGTATAGTATTTAACTATTCTATATTTATAGTTAGTTCTATAATCTTTCTATTTTATTTATCGCTTATAGAGAGTAAGAATAAAGTTTACTAGTTAAATCTAATAGTAAATTACTCTATTCTAAGTTTATATCTAGTATTCTCTATCTTATCTCTTAGAAGAATAAGTTTTATCTTAAGAATAGTAGTAGTATAGATATACTATTAAAGAAGTTTACTAAGAAGATAAAAGAACTTAATAAAGTAAAATAAGTAGCTTTCTATTAGCTTTACTAGCGACGCTTTTAAAAAGTCTAAAAGAGAAGATAGTATATTTTATAATAGAGATAATATAGTTTACTACTAAGCGATATATATTACTAAGCGACGTACTTTCCTCTACTCTACTATCTAAAGAGTAAAATTAAATAATTATAATATATTATATTAATTAATCTAAATCTAAATCTAATAAACTAGAAGTATCTATAGCCTCTTAACAAGTTTATATATTATAACTAGACTTTCTATAGATACTATATTATCGTCTAGACAGCTACCTCTTCTTTTACCTACTCTCCTTAGAGCGCTTATCGCGTTAAGCCTGTTCCTCTACTTCCTTCTAAGCTAATATATCCTATATATCCTCTATAGTAAGTACCTCCTCTTAATAGACCTAAGTCTTTTTAGCTCTCTAGCGTTTACTTAGTACTTTATTTACCTTATAAAGAGTATAGACTTTAACTAATAATAAAGTTTTCTTATAAGCTAATAGCTCTATACCCTTAGCTAATATAGCTACTATTTAGAAAATAGAGGTTAGTAAGCTTTCTTAATAATATATAATCTAATTCTTAACTAATATCGTCTATAAAAGAGTATTAGTTAGATTATAAGGAAGAAGTCTATAAGACCTAAAGGTTAATATTAGTAGAGAGAGTCTATAATACTATATTTCGTCTATATATTCTTAACTAGTCGATACTATATACTAATAAGCTCTAGATCTTTATATAAGGCTCTTTAGAAGTTGTAAACGTAATTAAAATATATCTTTAACTCTAGTTGTTATTAAATGAATTAATATACCTAGTTCTTACTAATATATAGTACTTCTCGAGATTTAAGTAGAAGATTCGCTATATCTTTAATACTAGTTAGATAGAGTATAAATTCTCTTAAATCTAGATTAAGTATATATTAAATAATCGTGTCCTTCTCTAGATTATTTATTTTATAATAATTAGCTTTAATTTTAGAGTAATAGGTTTAGCTAGCTATTCTATATTAAAGTGTTACTTTAGAGACCTTATAGATCTTTACTATAGAGTGTTTACTTAGCTTTTTAGACGTTTAAATAGACTTAATAGCTAGAATGATTTATACTTCTTAGGTTTAAATTTCTATAATAAATAGTTAAAAAAACACGTCTTAAAGTTTATAAGAAGTAGAGTAGAGAAAAGTATATCGCTTAGTAATATACGTCGCTTAGTAGTAAACTACGTTATACTAAATACTAGAGAAAGAATTATAAAGAGAAAGCTTATATTTACTTAACTTAGAAGCTAATAGACTACTAAATCTTTATATATATAATTACTTTTACTAAGAATACTCTTATTATAGTATTCTAAATATACTAAACTTTAAAAGTAACTAAATTATAAATTATAAATATAAAGTATAAAGAGAGCTTAAAATATATTTAATTTATTATTTACTTCTACTATATATCTCTCTATCTCTATAGTTTTAAGTAATAAAGATATAATATAGTTTACTATCGAGTCGACTATATTATCGAGTTAGCTACTTAAAATATATATAAAAAACGTCTATATAACTCTAGTAAAAATCTATAGATCTTAATAAAATTTAATAAAATTTAAAACTTTACTTTATTACTATATATATAAGTAATATTAGAAATCTTAGATACTTACTAATTATAATAGCTAAGTTATTAAAGAAATTAAAAAAAATCTATAAATATAGAGATAATTTTAAGCGAATTATTAGTTATAGCTAGTAAGCGTCTATAAATTTTAATATTACTTATTTATATAGTAATTAAAGAGATTTTTTAATTTTATTAGTTTTTATTAAGAATTATAGATTTTTACTAGAGTTATATAGATGTTTTTTATATATATTTTAAGTAGCTAACTTAGTAATATAGCCGACTTAGTAGTAAACTATATTATATAAAGATATAAGATAGAATACTTTACTTTAGCTTAATTTTTAGTCTCTATAATATATAGAGAGCTCTCTCTAAGCTTTATATTTAAGAGAGAGAGAGATAAAAAGAGAGAGATAAAGAGAGAAAGAGAGTAAATATATTAAGAGAATATTCGTTATAGTATAGATAAGTAGTATAATATAAATTATAACTATTTACTTATTCTCTACTATCTTATATACTCTCTTCTTTCTCTTTTCTTTTTCTTCTTCTACTTTAAATAGTATAAGAATCGAGATATAAGAGAATAGATATACTTTACTCTCTATCTCGCTTCTTAAAAGATAGTATATATACTAAATATTATCTATTATATTATCTTTTTTTTTAGAGAAGAGAGAAGTATTAGTATAACTTAGAGATAGTTTTAGTTCTATTTATATAGTTCTAGTATTTAGAGTTCTATACTAATCTATAAACTTATAGATAGTCTTTTTAGATTATATAAGTAGAATAATATTTACTCTAAGTATATTATAATAAGATAAGTAAGTTTAAAGTATATAGCTTTATAGCTATATAAATTATAAAAAAGTAGAAAGAGAGAAGAAAAGAGAGATAACTATACTTTAACTTATATTAACTACTCTCTTTTCTATCTATACTATATTCTCGATTTAATATTTATAATTTTATTATTTTTAAAGTTTAGTAAACTTAGAATATAATACTTATTTATAAAATAGTAATTAATAGTTTTACTCTTTAATTAATTATAAATATCTTAAATACTCTCTAAATAAAGTATAAATACTATAATTACTCTCTATTCTAGTTTAAGAGATAATTCTATTAAAATAGAGAATAAGTATTAGCTAAGATTTACTATTTTTACTACTAATTTTATCTAATTTCTAGTAAATTTCTAGTAACTCTTATAACTTAATCTCTACTACTTTAACTATAATCTTCTTTACTACTACTAGCTACTATAACGACACATATATAAGGCCTATAGTATAGGTTATAGAATCGTAGAAACTATTAAATATAAGAATTCTAAGCTAAGGAGAAAAGAGAAGAAGAGACGAAAGCCTAGAAGCTAGAGGCTCTTAAATATATAAGGTGTGTCTAGCGTATACTAAAGTAAGAACATCTACTAAAGTAAGGGATCTACTAAAGTAAGGGATCTTACTAAAGTAAGAGATCTACTAAAGTAAGGGATCTTACTAAAGTAAGAGATCTTTAATTAGCCGAGTTCCTCCTAGAGTCTTATCTTAGTAGAGTAGCGGTTAGAACTGTTATATTACCTCTCTCTTTAAAAAGAAGCTTACTCTTAAGCTTATAGAAGCCTCTATACTATCCTCTAAGTCTTTATATAAATCCTCTCTATTCTTATAAGCTCTAATCTATTCATCTAAGCGACGCGAGGGACCTAGTTATATAGAGTATACTATATAGAAGTTCCTTAGCTTATATAGCGAATATTTAAAGTTATAAGTAGAATACTATTCTAGGTCCTCGTTATAGCCTACCTACTTTACTCTATAGTATAGTCTACTTCTTACTTTCTTTACTATAATTACTTCTTCTACTTCCTACTTCTTATTATCTATAACCTATATTAGTAGAGGTAGTTCGTTTACTTATCTAGGTAGAGGATCGTCTAAAGCTTTCTATAATCTATCTATTAAGAATATAGAGTATATTTTTATAGATACTAGTAACTTAACTTTATAGAAGTGTCTAACCTTTTAAATTACTTTATATAGACCTACTATTTAATAGTCTAATTTATAGCTAGAGCGCTCTATCTTCTAATTCTTTATAGATATCTAGACCTTATCTTCTACTTTAAAGTCTACTTCTCGTTAGTAGAGGTTAATATCTCTTTACTTCTTATTCTATACTTCCTTTATAATTATATAAGCTGTCTTCTATACTTCTTAGAGCTTTTTAACTACCTACTATATCTCTTCTTAGTTTAGCTTTTCTTTTAGCGTAGTAGGGTTTAGCGTATTCTAGTTAAAAGAGATATAAGAAGAGTAGACGTTTAGAAGCTTAAAAGGTAACATTCTAATACTCTTATAAGGTAGCGCTAGCTAGATGTAGTCTATAATAGAAAGTAGTTTAGACTAGTTATCTTAGTAGTAATTAATAAAGAGGCGTAGGCGCTAGTCTAAATACTAGTTTATAATTTCTATTTATCTATCTATTTATAGATAGAAAGTAGTAGAAAGATTAATCTAGATATCTAGTATTCGATAGAACTCTATCTAGAAGTTAGAGATAAATTAAGATTCTCTATCTAATATAATTATCTATAGCGCTCTATAGTATTAGTAAATATATAATATATAAAGCTAGGCTATATCTTTAGCTATTATTATCTTATAGTAAGGAATAGAGATACTTTACTTACTTAAATAGTTAATTACTATATATACTATATTATAACTAAACTTATCTTTTAGAAAGAACTTAAAGTCTATTATAATATATTACTAAGAACGGTCTAGAACTAGTAGTAGATATAGAAATCTAGAGGTATAGTCCCTTAGAATGTATACTCTCTTATAAGTATAGTAGTTATAGATATACTAGGCTATATTCTAAGAAAGTTCTTTCTAATAGTACTTCTAGCTAAGGATTCTTGTTATTTTTACTTTACTAGGATATATAGAGGAGATCTAATCGTAAGCTTCTTAAATTAGATTAGCTACTAGAGTTTCTTATATAGAAACTACTAATCGTTCTTAGTAGAGAAGTAGTCTATTATCTAACTAGAAGTCTTCTAGCTGCTCCTTTACTTACTTCTAGAGAGCGGCTAGAGAGTCTACTATACGATTAGCTATTAAAATACGCTCTATTAATTAGCTTAGCTCGCGTATTGTCTTATCTAGAGGGTTAAGGTCTAGGCTATTGTTTTCTAGGATTGCTAGGTCTAATTGTTCTAGCTAAAGTAGTATCTTTGTTCGAATGAATACCTTGAGCTCGTTCTATAAGCTAACGTCTTATTCTCTTCGCGTAAGAGTATTAGGTTAAGTATTATTCTTACCTGTCTAGTATATAATTATAAAGGAGTATTAAGAGAGTAATTTAGCCTAACGAGCCTAGCGGCTAGTAAGCTGTTTAGTTGTTATAAAATACTTAAGTGCTTTATAATCGGTGTACACTTTAAACCGAGAGAGCGCGCTTTAGAGTTCAGGGCGCTAATAGCTAAAAGAGCGTATAATAGCTAGTATCTCTTTGTTATAGATCTTATAGTTATATTCTATAGAGGCTATAGTCTTTAAAAAGTAACCTATAGGATACTATTCGTTATTAGAGTATAATTAAGAGAGTATACTAGTAATAACTCTATTAGAAGCGTCTGTTTTAAGCTTATATTCTAAGGTAGAGTTATAATGTCGAAGGAGTAGAGAGGAGACAAGGCGCTACTTTAGTTCCTTAAAAGCTTACTAGTAATACTCATCGAAAATAAAGAGAGTTAAGGCTTTTATTAATCGTATAAGTAGCTTAGTAATAATCCTATAGTCGTAGATAAAGCGCTAGTAGAAGTTATAAAAACTAAGGAAAGACTAGACTTCTTTAACTATACTAGACTTCTTCTACTTATATATTATAGAGACTTTATCTAGATCTACTTTAATACTATCGATACTAACTATAAAGCTAAGGTACTTAGTTTTAGTAATACTAAATTCGTACTTTTTAATATCTATCTATAGGCTAGTATTATAAAGCTACTAGAGAACCTTATATATATACTTATTATATTCTAAGAGATCGTCTAAGTAGATAAGAATGTTATCTAGATAGGCTATATAAAAGTCGTCTAGGTAGTTAAAAAGTATATCGTTTATATAGCGTTAGTATATTACTAGACTATTTATAAGTCTTAAAGAGAGTACTTTACACTTATATAATCTATACCTTATATAAAAGGTAGTTAGATCTTCTACGTCTAGATATACTTGAATTTAGTAGAAAGTCTAGTAAATATTAAGCTTTATAAATATCTTTACTCTAGCTAGATAAGTAAGAGTTTCGTTAATTAAGAGTAAAGAGTACTAGTTCTTATAAGTAAGAGCGTTAAGCTTATAGAAGTTAATATAGAAGTATAGACTACTATTTAGTTTATATATAAAGAGAGTAGATAAGGTAAAGAGTACTTAGCTTAACTTAATAAAGCTCTTATTAAGTTTCTTAATTAGATACTACTTAATTACTTTAAGCTTATCTATTAACTAGTTATATAGTAAGCTATACTCTAGAGTATTTAGAGCTTTAAGCTTAATTTAATAATTATAGAAACGATAGAGCGAGAGCTTATCTAATATAGCCTTTAAGAATATATCTTCGTATAAGCGGTGTTATTATAAGGGACTTAGATCAAGGGGGTCAGGTTAACTAGAGGCTTAGTAAGCATGTAGTCTTAGTAGAGCGACGGACATACGGATATAACCTAACAGAGATTCGTAAGAAGGCTAACACTACTAATACTATAGATGGTTTCGAGAAGTATATAGATAGAAGAGAGGATCCGAGGGTTCTAGGCCTATATAATTATAAGGTAGACGAAGGTACGATAAGAGCATCGTTTATTCTATATCCTAATAGAATATTAATTATTCTACCACGTCTATATACTCTACTACTTATTCAGTTCCTCACATTATAAACGATCTCACTCTTAGAGAAGCAGCTTAGTACAAGACGATAAGACAATAGAAAGACAGGATAATAAAGACGTAAAAAATAATAAACAAACTAATAACAAGATTATAAAGCTAACTATAAACTAGCTAGCAACTGTCTAGAACTTAAAGCATAGTAGGCGGCACGTAGATAGGCAGAGAGGGAAGCTCACAGCAACTACACGAAGAACAAGCACCACACAAGCAACAACTACTACAGGAAGAGCGAAGGGAACTGACTCCTAATTCGCTAAGAAGTGTAGAACCGCACCAGGACGACAGCGAACCGCAAGCAGCATCAGGAAAGCAAGGAATCAGAAGAAGACTTAAAGTAATCCAGAATAGGATCAGCGAGTTAGAAGTAGAAGAACACCTGTTTATAGAGTTAAGGGTAAGGGAAGAGAGACTTAAGGCACTTCTTTAAAACAGAGACGCGTAGACTTAAGAAAGAGGAGACGTACATATTACCTCGAATCTAGTATCTAGTATTAGAGAGCTACTATTAGAACGTAGGTAGAACGCTAGAGCTCTAAAGACAAGAGATTTAAAACTATATTAAGGGAAATCAATTAAGAAGGCAAAGGAGTTCTTCTATAATATAGAACTAAAGTAGAGAGAGGACAAAGATATAATATAGAGAATAGATATAGTAAAAATCACGTACTATATATCTACTTTTAAGAGAATACCTAAAACAATATAGAGGCGTAAGAAGACTACTAAGAGAATCGATATAATAATATAGGAAGAGTTTAAGAAGTTTATAAAGAACGCTGTCTTAGATCTAGAGAACTAAAACATAGACGTACTCTTAAAGTAGAAGAGAGTAGAGCATTAGAGTAGCTAGTTAGTATAAGCCTTTATAGTCTACTTAGATAAGTAAGAAGATAAACTAGAGATATATAATAACTTCTAGAAGAGAAATAACCTTTTAGTAAAACTATATAAGGATATTAAGATAAAGATTAATAATAAATTATATATTCTATATAAATAAGAAGACCTAATTACGCTAGTAGTTTAAAAGGAAAACATTATTAACTAATATTCTACTTATAGAGGATATACTCTTCTAAGATTTACTAAGCGAAGACGTAGTCGTTTACTAGAAGAGAAGGCGCTAAGGTATCGACAGGACCGCTTAATAAACACTCTACCTCTACTATAAAACCTAATAGTATACTAATAGAGAAACAGAATATTTTAGATATTATTTACTTTAAATATTAAAGAAAGAGCTACTATACTACTAACTATACTAATATAACCTGTTATAATTATAGGAAAGTAGAACACCTAGTATCTAGATACTCTAAACTAAGACAGCTAGGAAAGGTTATTAGCTAGTAGTAGTCTCCTCTCTTAGAGTAGCTAGTTAGAAGTTAGAGACACGAAAGTAGACTAAGAGATTATTCTTATTTCTAATAACTAATATAGTTCTAGGGAAAGAGAAGGATAAGCGAAAACTTAGAGTAATTCTAGATACTACTATAGAGGTAAACTATATATAAAGACGTACTATAGTAGAGATAGAACTACTAGTAAAAGTAGAGAGGCTAACTATATTAGTAGTAGTATAAGAGTAGAGAATTACTTTCTACGCTAACTACCTTTTATAGATAATAGTATAGGATATACTAGAGAAAAGTAGAAGGAATAAACTTAAGTTTATATTATATAATTTTAATATTAATAGAATTAATATTATTATTAGATTACTAGAACTATAAATACTATAGATAGTAATTAATTTTCAGAATCTTATATAGTAGTATCTATTTAAAAAAACAGAGGTTAAGCTATAGATAGTAAAGAAGTTTATATAGGTAATAAAAACTAAACTATATATATTCGCTATTATAATCCTTCTAGCTAAGAGTAAGAAAGATAGCCGCTAGGTTAACGCTATAGTAATATAAGAGGAGAAAGAGTAGATACTTCTAACTAAGTACTAGAATCTTATAAATACTTTTTTAGAATAGAAGGTAGTAGAGCTTCTATTATACTATAAAATAGAATATAAGATTAATCTTAAACCTAGTAGCGAGCTACTATAGAGACTAGTATACGCTTTATCTAAGAAGGAGTTAGAAGTACTCTAAGAGTATCTAGTAGAATCTAAGAGAAAAGGCTAGATTTAAAGGTCTACTAGCCTAGTAGAGGTACTAATTATATTTATACTAAAGAAGAGAGGCAAGCTACGTTTATACGTCGACTACTAGAGTTTAAACAGGATTATAGTTAAAGATAGAACCTCGCTCCCCTTAATTACTAAGACGCTAGACTGTCTTTATAGAGCTAAGAGGTTTATATAGCTAGACTTAAAGGATATATACTATCGACTTTAGATTAGAAAGAGCGACAAGTAGAAGATAGCGTTCTATATACGCTATAAGCATTTTAAGTACTATATAATGTCTTTCGGCCTTTATAATACGCTAGCTACATTTTAAGTATATATTAACTAGGCCTTAGTAGGCCTAGTAGATATAATATATATAGTATACCTTAATAATATTCTAATATTCTTAGAGAACCTAGACAAGAATAATATAGTAGTATAATAGGTCCTTAAACGCTTAATATAGTATAGGCTTATAGTAAATTTATAGAAATATAGATTTAATACTAATATAGTTATATTTCTAGAATTTATAATTAGCCTAGAAGAAGTATAGATAGAGCTAAGCTAGATAACTACTATTTTAGAATAGCTGTCGCTAATAAGTGTTTAAGAAGTTTAAGTAGCCTTAGAGTTCTTAAACTTTTATTAACGTTTTATCTATAGCTATATAGTAGTAACTAAACCTATTACTAACCTATTAAAAGAGAAGCAACTGTTTTAATAGATAGACTAAGTAGAAGAAGTATTCTAGAATCTAAAAACAGCTTTTACTACTACGCTAGTACTACGCTATTTCGACGTAGAAAGAGCGATTAAAGTTAAGACAGATATATTAGACTTTATAGTAGAATGTATTCTCTTATAACTATTTAGTAAAGACGTAGATATAAGATAGTCTTCTATTACTTTTTACTTAAGAAAGTTTATAGTAGCTAAAGTTAACTATAATACCTATAATTAGAAGCTTCTAGTAATTATACTAGCTTTCTAGTAGTAGAGATATTATCTTATATATATATAGTATATAGTTGTTATTAAGATAGATTATAATAACCTAAAATACTTTATAATAAAGAGAAAATTAAATAGGAGACAAGCCTAATAGGCTAAAGAATTAGTAGTGTTTAATTTTATATTAGAGTATAGAGAAGGTAAGACTAACCTAGTAGACAGGCTGTCTAGAAGGCTAGATTACAAGTATAACAGAAGTAAGAGAGACGACAAGTCCCTGCTATTATATAAGCTGTTAAGAACAACTAAGCAGAGTACTAAGGAGCTATAAATAGTAGCCCTTAGAATTGTAGAAGACTCTAAAGCGCTATAATTCAAGGCCTAGAAGAGAGAGAGTAGGCACCTCTTAACTAGTGAGACGCTGAGGCTAATGATCTATAGAGTCGGCTAGAACTACGACGAAGTAATAGAAGACCTATTACTTAAGCCTGTCGCTAACATAGCTAGTTATAAATAGTACGTGTTACAGGTGTTAGGCCTGCGATAAGGTAACCTTGAAACAGTATTTAATAATACAAGTTTAACGCTTATTAAGCTTCTTATAGTATTATAATAGAGCGACCTCTTTATATAGCCTAAGAAGTATAAAAAGTAGAGGCTAAGGAGAAAAGCTAGAGTTATTAAATAAGATATTAATATAAGAGGTTTACTACGTTATATAGAAGTAATTTATATACTATATAATATAATAATTAGAAGAGAATTACTAGAGGCAAATTATAATAACCTGTTTATAGAGCATTTTAGCGTTAGTAAAATAGTAGAAGCTATATAGCGTAAGTACTTCTAGTAAGAACTAAGGAAGGATATTAAAGACTATATTAAGACGTGTCTAGTATACTAGAGGATAACTGTTAAGCGACATCTACTATATAGCTTGTTAAGTTTATTCTCTATCCCTTTAAGATCTTAGAAAGAGATAATAATAGATTTTATTATAGGACTACTACTATTAAAGTTTTAAGATAAAGTATATAACTCTATTCTAGTAGTAGTAGATAGATATATAAAGATAGCCTACTATATCTATATAACTAAGAAGGTTATAGTAGAAGAGCTTATAGAGCTATTTATACTCTTTATATTTAAAGATTTTAGAATATCTAAGAGTATTATATTAGATAGAGAATTAGTATTTATAAGTAAATTCTAGAGTATATTTTATTTTATACTTAAGATATAAAGATAACTAAGTACTATATTCTATCTATAGATAGACAGCTAGACTAAAAACTTAAACTAGATACTAGAATAATATCTCTAATATTATTATAACTACTACTAAGACAACTAGGCCTTAAAACTTATATTAGTAGAATTTACCTATAATAACTTTTATTATACTATAATTAGAATAACTCTATTTTATACTACTTATAGTTTTTATTTATTAGTAGAAATCTATATTAAGAACAACGTTATAGAAGAAGAAGTACTAGTAGTAAGAAGTAGAGTAGAAGTATTAAGTAAGGAATAAGAAACCTTAAAGTTATAATAGATAGCTATAACTAAGATGTAAAAGAAATACTATAATAAGAGAACTCTTAATATAAAATTCAAGGTAAACGATAAAGTAATACTTTAGAGTAAGTATATCTACTAGTTATAGCTAAGTAGAAAGCTAGTAGACAGATATCTAGAACTATTTATAATTAAGACTATTTAAGGAGACTACTAATAAGTATACGAATTAATACTTCTAGAGTTATATAAAATCTATAATATATTTCACGTCTTACTATTAGAGCCTTAGTACCTCTAAGTAGGCGTAGTTCTAGAGCTACCTCTAATAGAGATTAAGGGAGACGAGTACTATAAAGTAGAGTTAATACTTAACTATAGAGATAAGAGAAAAGAAAGATAGTATCTTATATATTAGAGAGGTTACTTAATATTAGACGATATATAGAAGCCTATAGAAAACCTTAAAGGAGTATAGAAAGTAATTAAAGAATATTAAAACGCTTGTTCTAAAGGCTAGATATATAGGAAACGTAAGAGCTTAGGTTTATAAATAGTAAGAAAATAAAGGAAGAGAAATTAGAGAGATACTTAGAGATTAACTATAGGAAAAATAACATATTTATTTAAAAGCTTAAAGGATATAACTGTTAGTATAAAAGAGGTAAAGGGGTATTTCGTAGTTGTTTATATTCATCGATGATCTACTAGTTATAGGCTATGTTATTAATAAATACCCATCCTGAGCCTTGGCGGTCACGTGTACCGCCCCGAAGGCTATTCACTATAGAATATCTCGTAACACTAGTACAACTTTAAAGTCGTCGAACTACTTTCGTATAAACAATTTACTATAATCCTCTAAGAAATCGACTAATCAGAGGACTCCATTCCATGTCATCCGTCTAATCAGATCACTAGGATCTCTCGTAATCTCCACTTATTCCTGAACTTCCATTTCCCTTATTTCCACCAAATCCGTTATTTTCGCTCTACCTACTTATTTGCCTTGATCTCATACTTATTAGTATCGATTAGAACTTTAAGAGCACTATTCTCCTTGCTTTTAGTTATAGAATTAGCGGGATTATCTTTACCTTTAATCTATATAATATAGTTAATATCTTTACGCTCGAATGCTTCGCGAAGGCATATAACGTCTACTATGAGTCTCTTCTCTTTTATAGTACCTAGTCAAGTAAGACAGTCGTACAAGGATCTCGAATCTATGTAAATCTCAAGCGGAATCATGTCGTCAAGTATAAGTTTTAGTATAGTCTTAATCGATATTACTATGTCGAATCTGTTACTAACAGTATATAGTTCTAATGCTAGTATACTCTAGGTAACTCTCTTACACTTCGTCGAGCTCTAGTATAAGATATTAGTATTGCTCTAACTATCTATCAAGGTGATAAGATATCCAATCTAGGAGGTGTAGTCCTTGTTATTAGTAAAAGCGCTGTCTACAAAAACTACGATTTTAAGGCTGTCACTTAATTTAACGTATTTTAGACCTTGATCAGAATTGTTAATCTACTATTAAATACGCTTATTTAATTAGCTAATCTCTTCAGGATCCAGGTCTGTATTCTAGGCTAAATATAAGAGGTTAAAAGAGGCTTCAGGTTAGTATACGCCGGCAATATATACTCTCTAAGCTCGTTACGCTTTATATTCGTCCTTATTAGTAGCAAGCTTTAATTTGTCAATTTACTTCTTCTAGCTCAAGTATATTAATCCATCTTATACTATAGCAATGTTACCTCTATTAAAGTCGAGAGAGTAATCTAGCGTGAGTTCTTCACGTTCCTTAGCTTTAAATCCTGCCTTCTTAAGTTCCACTTCTTCTTGTTCTATGAATTTCTTATCTACTAGGATAAGAGTATCGTTAGTTTAGAGTCCTACTAAACCAAAGGCGCTATTAGATGTCGATTCGTTAGCGATAAATAAGCATAGGTTATAGGTTAATAATACTATCTTCAAGAATCGTAGGTAGTACTTACTATACTTAGCGAACTAAAAGGCTCCCGATTCAGGGATGCCGTACTAGGGTTCAAGGTTCTCAATAATCTTATTAAGCTATTATAGTACGCGTAGGTTCGTAGAAGGATTTACGAATAATCGACGATTTAACTTCTTACTAGTCTAAAGATATACTTACTTGATATTACGGATCAAGAGCCTTAATTTCTTCTTCTTACAATTACTTAAATTACTCTTGTTAAGTAGATCCTTAAGTATAGCGATAATAAGAATTAGACGTTAACTAATATATTGAATTATAGGTGATTCCGTGATAATAAATTCCTTTCTAGTATCGCTCTAGGCTTAAATAATTAATCTCGATTTACGTAAACCATCTAGTTTAACTATATAATAGAACTTAGAATTAAATATACATACACCCTTAGGGACCTGTGATTTATCAATTAAGTTAAATCCTTAAAGCTTCTTAAATCTAGCGATTTCAGCCAGATCCTCTAGAGAGAGTTCGTCGGTCGTAAAGTACATTAGTACGCTATATATATATACCGTGGCGACAATAATCTTACGTAGTCAGCCTCTCTTACTAGTACGCTCAAATCGTACTTCTAGCGCTAGTTGTAGTCGCTCTAGTTCTAGCATATTAGGTGCATTTTAAGCGTTTGATCGCAGTACTCTAGGAGGCTCTAGAGTTAGCGATCGTTGACTAACTACTTCTGGTTCTATGTTATCTAGTCTGATTTCTATAGTAATTTCTTCGTAATATAGCTTTACAACCGTAGATCGAAATTACGAAACTCTATTTAGTAGCTTTACAAAATAGTTCTTGTCTTTTATACGAACAAGAGAGTATAGACCTGTCTATTTACCTAACTCTTAATATACTATAACAGGATAGTTAATTAGTAAGTCCTTTAGGTATAATATAATTAGTCTATTTCTTGATTTAAGAGTATCTTAAACTTGTCTTTATACTATAATCTTACAAGCTTCTGCTATAGCGGCTTACGAGGCTATCGATCTTTACACTATGTTTTAAGAGAGTAGATCAGGTACGTTAATAACACTAGAATTACAATCACCAAGATCACTAAATTAACTAAGTCGATTCAAAGAGGGAATCGTACTATCGGCAGGGTATCCTAGGTATGCGGTAGAATCGAGAGCGTGTAAGCATGCCGAATTGTATAAATTGTTTAGTCGAATGGTAGAGTTATAAAAGGTTGCCGAAAGTCCCTTTAACATGATTAGAAGGGCTAGTATACGACCATGCTGTGGTAAGTCGGCTCCTTCACATGTATCGATAAACTTCGTTAACTTCTCTGTGAAGTTGTCTCTAGTACTACTGTACCTCATTTCTTCAGTGTAGCACTTTCAGACGTTGGTCAGTTGTTAACTAACACCTGTAGCAGCTCGTAGGGCAATGATAGCAGCTATATCGCTAGGAATATTAGCATGCTACTAATTTGTGGAACTAGGAGTAGGTAGTCCAGGAGGTAGAGGGAGAGGGTGTATTAAGCTCGTCGGGTTTACAAGAGATTGAGGGTTTTGTACTCTTAGTATAATTAGATTACTTACTCTCCTAAGTATTACTTTAAAAGAGATCAATCGACAGTCCTCCTTCTCGGTGATCTTATTCACGTCCTTAAGGGTCTAATATCTATAATCTTCACAGGTTAAGACCTTGTAAAGAGTCTTAGACAATAGTCCTCCTTTTACACGATCCATCTCGACATACACGCCTCCGGTACACAAGGCTCGGCGTAGTAGGTGTAGATAATTCTTACTAATCGATGCAAATCGTGGTTCGTCCCAATTATCAAAGTCCATATAAAAGAGGATCCAAAGGTCCTCATCCACAACGTCGCTCTTGTCGCCCATATACTTGTCTCTACATGCCTTAACGTACACAACGTCTGGTGTCTCAGGGGAAGGTACCATGCTAGGTAGTGTAGTTTAGTAGTGGTAGAGGGGTCGGAATTTAAGGTCGGAATTTAAGGTCGTTTGTACAAGTCGTTTATAGGTAGGTTTTAGAGTATAGCAACCGAGGCTCGATTTAAGGTATCCCGAGATATCGTCAATTCACTATATTCGTACTATTAAAGCCACCAAACACACTTTATGTTTTCAGTGTATAAAGTATACTATTAAAGCTACTACTTTGTATACTCTACTATAGTAGTAACAGCTTACCCTAGAACCATACTATTAAAGCTACCGGCGATAGTTGTAGGTTTGTTATTTACTCTTCAGAGCTTCTAATAGAGGGAGTAACTAGTCCAAAGACGTAGCCCGTTTATATATAGCTATAGTAGTAACCTTCTACAAAATCAAACTACCTTCTCTGATCTATACGCGCTCACTAATCAGTGTTAGTATAAAAGAGGTAAAGAGGTATTTCATAGTTGTTTATATTCATCGATAATCTACTAGTTATAGACTACATTATCAATAAATACCCATCCTGAGCCTTGGCGGTCACGTGTACCGCCCCGAAGGCTATTCACTATAGAATATCTCGTAATAATAACTATACTATTACCTATCGCCTACTCCTTATTAAACTAACTATAAGTATCTTAGAGACGCTTAGAAGAGGGGTTGTTAGAAGAAGAGCGATTGTTTTTAGATATATTCTTAGATACTACTTAAAGGCCTTAATTAGCCTGTCTAGATATAGGTAGAAGGCCGCGGACAGGTGTATAGAGAGGGGTAGTAGAGCGAGAGAGGCGTTAAGAAGGCGTAGCGTAGACAGAAAGATAAGGAGAAGGACTATCTATTATCTTATCGTTATCTAGATACTATACTTCTATTAAAACTAACATATAGAAGGAAAGTATAGAAACACTAACTAAATCTTCTTCTTCTTCCTTGTCTTCTTCTCTATTAACATTATCGTTAAAATCATTAGAGTCGTCCTAGCTTAGAGGAGGCAGGTTATTCTAGAGAACTATTAGAAACAGGAATAATAAGATATAGTAAGGAAACAAAACCTAGTAATATAGAACATCGAGGATCCTATTAAGAGTAGCTTATATTTAGGAGATACTTAAAAGAATTAAGTACTCTATACTATCAAGGGTTTTAGAGGTTTAAAGAGAGTAAATAATAGCTTCTACCTTATTAGTATAAGCTTTTTAAGTAGCTTTAAGAGACTAGATTTCCAGGCCGTTATTAAAACACTAGCTATCTAGTAAGCGAAAGATAGCTTTACGACAGGTAATAAGAGCGTTAACTTACTTATAACAGCTCTAGAGAATTTAGTAATATACTTTTCCTATATAGCGATAACGTTTATAAATATTATAGCTAGCTATTTTAACATAACTATTTAACTTCTAGTTAGGACTGTCTAAATTCTTAGAATAACAAAGGTAACATAAACAGGACAAGCTAGTAAGAGGTACTACTAACTAAGGAGTAATTCTATAGCGCTAGAGAAAAGATATATTATAGGAGTTAATTAAGATTTATTAAGAAGTAGAAGTAGAAGTTAAAAGTAGAAGTTTAAAGTAGAATTTATAAAGAAAATAAGAAGACTTAGAGGCTAGAACTATATACTAGCCTACTAAGGCATATAAATTATAATAATAAGATTCTATATAATAATAAACAAGTAAATATTAGAGATATAGAGTAGATAATTCACAGCTAGGTATACACTATATAATAATAAACAAGTAAATTTTATAGACCTATAGAAAGTAATTCATTATTAGGTCGCTGCTTAGACAACGACGGCAAGAAGGTAGAGTTCTATTGTTTATGTTTATAAGGTAAGAAGATGTAGTTCTATTATTTACATTTGTAGAAGTAAGAGAGCATAGCTCTACTATTTATTCTAGGTAAAAGGAGTACTTACAGGATTAAGCAGGCACTTAAATGTCAAGTTCTTAGGGACAAGAACCTAGAAGGGGAGGCATTTATAAGGGACTTAGATTAAGAGGATTAGGTTAACTAGAGGCTTAGCAAGCACGTAGTCTTAGCAGGGCGACAGACGTATAGATGTAACCCGACGGAGGTCCGCAAGGAGGCTGACACTACTAATACTATAGATGGTTTCGAGAAGTGTATAGATAGAAGAGAGGATCCGAGGGTTCTAGGCCTATATAACTATAAGGTAGACGGAGGTACGATGGAGGCATCGTTTATTCTATATCCTAATAGAATATTAATTGTTCTACTATATCTATATACTCTACTACTTATTTAGTTCCTTATAGTTATAGAGGAAGCTTATTCTTAATATTCTAGAGAGTTACTTATTATTATTCTTTAGAGTCTCTTTCTTCTAGATTACTTAGTCTAATTCGTATAGGCTTATTATAAAGAACTTATTCTTCTTTTATTATAAGTAAAAGTAGAATTCGTTTATACTAATATAAGTAATATTTACTAAAGGTAAGTCTTATAGTATAGAAACTAACTTCTTTATAATAGGCTATAAGAGTATAGTTTTCTATAGGCTAAGTTCTTACTATATTCGACGTATCTTATCTTATATATTCTATTTATACTTATTACGTCTAATAGTCTTAATTTTAGCTATTTTCTAGCTCTTATAACCTAAGTCTTCTTCTAATAGCGTTCTAGACAAGGGCGGGCAAGTAGAGCGAGAGAGAGTTATATAAGGTAGTAAGGCTTACTAGCTGTCTTAACGTTATATATCCTCTTAATTCATTATATATTCTCTAGCTAGTATTTCTCGCTAGTATTCTAGCTAGTATTATTAAGAGTATATATAGCTTCTAGATACGCGGATTTCTCTTTAAAAAGTTAGTAGTTTATTATCATCTAGCTATATTAGTATTTCTTATTCTAGATTAAGCTAAAGGTTAAAGTATACTATCTATTTAAGTCTAAGAATAATATTATAGTTTCTAAGGTTAAGGATATAGAAGAGGATATCTATTTGTTAGTATCTATCTATAGAGAGTTAAAGAGTAAGGAAGTAGGTAATAGATTTACTTAATTTACTATTAAACCCTTTAGTAGTAATAGTTTATATAAGCTTTTAAGAGGTAAGGTTAAAAAGTTTTACTATCTTAGTAGTAAATATAGTATTAATAAAAGTAAAGCTATTTACTCTAGTATTAATAAGAGTATAGGTTATAATAGTAATTCTATTATTTATAAGAGTATATAGAAC